>OY755039.1:56471788-56554288 GCA_963576565.1 Aspidapion aeneum
GTAAAAAATTGTATTGGTTTAGTGATGAAAATTTTGAATTAATAAAAAATTATGTCTATAAAAATATCAATATATTTTGAAAAAGCATAGAAAAAGGAAAGTTGCTTTCTTATAACTATATAAATTTTTTTTTTACCGCGATAATATTTCGTTTTGAAAAGTAACAGCAGCTTCTATCATTATGAAATCGATGCGGTTATTGAAGAGCAGGGTGCAGCACAGTTAAAATAAATTTTTCTTGATTGTATGAGATCAAAATGCCTAGACCTGTATAAAAGTGCTATTTTCGATAAATGTTGAATAAAACTCTTATTATACAGGTAACATAAAATTTTTGACAGCAATCAATATGAGAGGCTTATTAAAAAAACTGAATTTATAAAACCTTTTTATTTATTGTCCTTTAAAAAGTACAATCTTGTTACTGAAATGTCTTATACTAATTTGCTTTTTTGGATTACATTTACTTAAATAAATTATTCTAATATTTATCGTGTGATGAGGAAATAGTAATATTCTGTAAAAACAATTAAGATAAAAGTAGAGATAAACCCCATATCATAGTTTTTGAGATAAGTTTTTGACAGTTATCAGCTGTTTACCATAACAAATAGCATAGGCCAACGAAAAAAAATTGTAAAAAGTTGTCCCAAAAATAATGATATGACCTATAATTTCTGCAATACAAATTTTATAATAAAAGGCTCTTGCTAGTTTAGAAATGTTTTTTAAACTTTGTATTACAGCCAAACTTCTTTATGTTAAATTTACCACTGTTCCTAAACTAGTAAGAACCTTTCATTTAAAAATTTGTATTGGAGAACTTGGCTTTACTTTTATCTCAATTGTTTTTACGAAATAACATTTTCGTGTGCTTGGCTTTTTTTTACATAAAATGTTTTTGTTATGATTTCACTCCTTTTTTAAAGGGTTTGGATAATATTTTTAAGTTTTAAAGTAGTAAAATATGCGAAATATTCTTTAAAACTTTTGCAATGCCTTATTAAAAATTTTGAGGTTTTTTCCTCTGGTTTTATCATAGTTCCTATCAGCATTCTACAGCTCAGCTCTCTAGCGTTTCTGGAAGTGGGCAATGTTAATTTTACATAAATTTACATTAATAGGGGAGAAAAGTAAATTAAAATGTTAGTGTTTTTAAATTTTTTCCTTTGGTTTTATCATAGTTCCTATCAGTCTTCCAAAGCTCAGCTCTCTAGCGTTTCTGAAAGTGGGCAATGTTAATTTTTACATAATTTTACATTTATAGGGGAGGGAATTTAATTAAAATTTGAGGGTTTTTTAATTTTTTTCTATAGTTTTATCATAGCTCCGATCGGTCTTCCAAAGCTCAGCTCTGTAGCGTTTCTGGAAGTGGACAATGTTACTTTTACATAACTTTAGATTTATAGGGAAGAGAAGTAAATTAAAATGTTGGGGTTTTTAAACATTTCCTATACTTTATCAGAGTTGCTATCAGTTTGCCAAAGCTCAGCTCTCTAGCGTTTCTGGAAGTGGGCAAATACTTTTACATAGCTTTACATGTTATAGGGAAGGGGAGTAAATTAGAATTTTAGTGTTTTTTGATTTTTTCCAAGGGTTTGGTCATAATTTCTATCAGTCTACCAAATTTCAGCTTTGTAGCATGTCTTAAAGTACAATAGAATTTTGATGATCTATACATGAGTGAGTGAGTTCGACGTTTTTTATTTGATTTCGACGTTTTTTGATATTTTGTAACTGCTTCACTACTTTATGGAAGTCCATGCAACTTGGTGGGATTGTTAACTCTATAAAGATCTACTGTGCAAAGTTTGAGTTTCGTAGCTCATTCCGAAGTAGAGTTTTAGATCGGTCAAATCTGCCGTGCTAAGAAAGAAGGTCGTATCTGCATATTTTGTTTATCTGAGAAAAACAGGTTTAAAAAAAAAATAGAGTTTTTTCTGTAAAACTGCACTTAGCACCATGTGTGTATAACATGACGAAAATAGTTTAAAATTCTTTTTTTTTTTAAGTGTTTGAGTATTTTCAAGGTCACAGAGCTAGCCGAATTCAGATACGATATTTCTCTTTAGTTTTATTTATTCTTATGCTAATAAAAATCGTCATATCTGTCAAAGTAATGTATTTTACTCTCAAAATATAATGCAAATTACACATGGTTAGTGAGGTAAAAATAAACTTAACTTGAAATTTTGTTATTCACTTAATTCTAATTATTCCAAATCAACTTCATGCTCGGTTTGTGAGTGAGATACGACAAATTGTATTGGAATCAGACACAACTTTTTCAGTAATCACATTAAAAGAATTAGTCGTATCTGTCATATACGACACTTTTTCTTAGCATATGATACATACAACATATTTCATTGGGACCGGTGGCAATGTTGCAGATATGACATATTTTATAAGCTCATGTATACACCTAATTTTCATCTTACGACATTTATTTCTAGGTGTAAAATGACGCAGAAATACTTAAACTGAAAAAAATAATTTTCGCCAAAATTGTCAGATACGACCTTCTTGCTTAGCAGGGATAAAATATAGGCTAAAATGTTTCAAGAAAAGATGGTAGAGCAGTCGCGCGAACTTGGCCGAACTGCCGTGCCTTCAGAGATACAGGCTGTATAACTTTAAGGGATACTTACTGGGGAAGGTCAATGTTAGTAGATAAAAAGTTCATATAAAATTTGTTTCCAAGTTATATCATTTGTCAAGTTTGAAGCGTGGGGAATTCCATAAAATTATAGGTTAAGGAGATACAGTGTGGTCAAATAACTTTTGCAATAGGTAATATATTTGTAAATTTTTTAAAACTTAATTTTTATGAGCTGGTTAAATTTTAAAAAATCTAGATTTTGGATAATCATTTAGGGGTGTTTTTATTACTTTCCTAGCCGGCGCAGCAATGGCTAGAGAAGGTATTATTTTCGACGACATGTGTACAAAAGTACATTCAACTAGAGCAGTTTGGTTCCCAAATTGTGGGACGCTGCCCAATATTGGTGGCGGGGGGGCGCATAAGTCCTGATAATTTGTTTTTTTTAAAATAAAATATGTTTTATTGTAGTAAAAATACAATTTGTGTTTCTATATTTGGGGGAAGGATTCATTCATCAATTCATTAATTCAAAATGGGGGCGCCATCGCCAAAGAAAAAAGTTTGGTTGTAGAGTAGTGAAGAACGTGTAGAGGCTGAAAGCTTAAGCTAGCAAGAGTTTACGAATTATTTTTTATAATTTCTGTGTCATAAAAAACATTAAGTACGGTTCTGTTTCTTGTTTGTACTCACCGATGAAGCGTTATTCCTTTTGATATCTTCTGGTCTGCTCTGCTTCTGCTACCACAACTATGTAGAGCACAAGACACCATACTCGTTCTAATAAAAACTAGCAAAAATATCGCCCGAAACTTTAAAAAAACACAATTTAAACGAAAATAACGCTCGATCAATCAAATCGATCGCGATGACAGACTATAGACAGAAGGGTCTAAACAATATGGCCGAAGGGGGTACAGGTAAGACTCATGATGTCATCTCCTCTTTATTCTACCTTGATGTCTAAAAGTGTGGGAAAAATATAATGAGACACACTGTACATACTTGTAACCCTGTATAAGAAACCGTGGGGTGTTCGTACCTTTGCCTTTGCGAGGTGATTCTCCATGCACATCGTCAGAGCTTGAAAAAAATACTCCATGTGCAGACAATCTACTGGCTGATGGAGGAGGCGATAAATATTTTGAAGCGATAATTAGAAAAATATTGCTAACGTAAAAACATAGAAATTTGACCTATAATATAAGAAAAAAAAATTCAATTGTGTCTCATATCTTATCTTAAAAATGTTTAAAAATGAGACAGATCAGGCGAAATATGGGACAGTGATAAAATTCACGTATAAACAGTCGGAACGCCGCGCCGCCTAAACCACAAATTAGTTAAGTTTTTGTTTTTTTTTTTTTTTTGACGATATAAATACAACAAATAAGTGCAAAAATATTTATTGATATGAAAACCGAATTAAGAACTCACACGACAAAAGTTTTGGTAAAGTTTTAAAAGATTTATACCACAAATAAAGCTATGGATTTTGTAATTTTAATTATGAGCGTATTCCTTATAAAAAAATTGTAGGTGTGAGGTCCTCACAACTGCTGCTATCAGTTTAAAACAGAAAATCTATCGGAATTCAATTATTATTATTTTTTATTTAAGTGTCTCATTTTTCAACGGGATTTTGGGTGTCGCCTTAGAGTAATAATAATATAAAGAGAAGAAGTCAACCGCGGCCCCGTGTAAATTTTCCCTATTCGTGGCGGTCATTCCTGCGTCACTGGAATCATCTCGAAAAAACCACACTGGGCTGAATTTTCACAGTATTTTCAGAAACATAGCACTTATTGTTTATTTTTACGTCCAACTAAGTTCTTTTTTACAAGAATAAAACTCAGCACACAGAAAAAAACACCAAAAATTCAATATACCGAGTCCGACGGCCAAGACAACACTGCATTTAAAACAAACACATGTTACTGTCAGTGTCGACCTTAGAGCTTAGGAATATCCGGGCTAACCGTTCACAACTTGAGGACCCACCTAATTAAACTTGTTGCCATTATATAAGTGAAAAAATAATCTTTTGTTTGAAACTCGTAGACAATGGTTGAGTAGAAATAAAACTTTGGACTTCCATTGTCTTTATCTGAGGGCACGGCGTGCCTCGCCATGTTCGCGCTGCCATACCATCTTTTCTTGAAACATTTCAGCCCATATTTGACCTATCTAAACTCTACTTCGGAAAGAGCTACAAATCTCTTACTTTGCACAGTCGTAGACCCTCATAGAGTTAACAACCCCTCCAAGTTTCATGGACTTCTATATAGTAGTAAAGTAGTTACGAAATTTCAAAAAACGTCGAAATTGCCACTCACTCACTCATGTATAGATCATCAAAAGTCTACTGTACTTCCAGACCTGCTATAAAGCTGAAATTTAGCGGACTGATAGAAATTATGACCAAACCCCAGGAAAAAAGCCCCAAAATTCTAACTCACTCACAAAAGTAACATTACCCACTTCTAGAAATGCTAAAGAGCTGAGCTTTGGCAGCCTGATAGGAACTATAATAAAACTATAGGAAAAAACACCCCAAAATTCTAATTTACTTCCCTCCCATATAAATGTAAAGTTATGTAAAAGTAAGACTGCCCACTTCCAGAAACGCTAGAGAGCTGAGCTTTTTAAAACTGAAAGACACTATGAAAAACCCCAAAAATTTTCATTTACTCTCCTCCCCTATAAATGTCAAGTTACGTAAAAGTAACATTACCCGCTTCCAAAAACGCTAGAGAGCTGAGCATTGGAAGACTGATAGGAACTATGATAAAACTATATAAAAAATTCAAAAACACGAAAATTTTAATTAACTTCCCTCCCCTATACATGTAAAGTTATGCAAAAGTAACATTGTCCACTTTCAGAAACGCTAGAGAGCTGAGCTTTTTAAGACTGAAAGACACTTTGATAAAACTATAGGAAAAAATTTTAAAACACCAATATTTTAATTTACTTCCCTCTCCTATAAATATAAATTTATATAAAAGTAACATTGCCCACTTCCAGAAACGCTAGAGAGCTGAGCTTTGGAAGGCTGATAGAAACTATGATAAAACCATAGGAAAAAGTTTAAAAACCCAAAAAAAATTTATTTACTTTCCTCCCCTATAAATGTCAAGTTATGTAAAAGTAACATTGTCCACTTTCAGAAACGCTAGAGAGCTGAGCTTTGGAAGGCTGATGCCAGCAATGATAAAACCATGGGAAAAAATTAAAAGACCTCAACATTTTAAGTAAGGCATTGCAACAGTCTTGAACAATATTCCGCATATTTTACTATTTTAAAAATTAAATATTATCCAATTCCTTTAAAAAAGAAGTGAAACCATAACAAAAACATTTCATGTAAAAATAACCAAGTACGCGGCATTCCGTAAAAAGAATTGAGATAAAAGTAAAGTCAAGTTCTCCAATACAAATTTCAAAATGAAAGTAAGAAACTAGTTTGGAAATGTTTTTCTAAACTTGGCTATTACGACTGTAAATGACTCAGGCACAGTGCTAAATTGAACATAAAGAAGTTTGGCTGTAATAGCAAAGTTTAGAAAAACATTTCCAACTAGTAAAAATCTTTCATTATGAAATTTGTATTGGCCTTACTTTTATGTCAATTCTTTTTACGGAATGCCATTTTCGCGTACTTGGCTCTTTTTTACATGAAATGTTTTTGTGTTGGTTGATTTTAAACAGTACGTTTCAGTAAGTAAATATATCACACCGTTTTCAAGTGTAAACTAAACAATCCAGTCTAAAGGCTACTACTTATACTACTTGGTGTGCAGTAGGCCCGTCCCCTTTTACCTTCCTAGCCCGCACAGCAACGGCTAGAGAAGGTATTGTTTTCGACAAAAAATTTTTTTGATATAATACCGAAAATATGTTATTTGGGTGTATTTTGACCTACCCTAGCAATATCGTCGTGATGTCTGTCTGTGTTGTGTGTGTATGTATGTATATCTGTCCGTAACGCGATAGCTCCTAAACCGCTTCACCGATTTACATGAAATTTTCAGATAAAATAGTACTCGATACTGCAACGAGCTGAGTAGATTTTAGTCAAAATTCGTGAATGCTAATGGCAGTTTTTTGAGAGTTAAAAAGTTAAAAAAATGCTAACTTTTTAATGGAACATCGCATCAATATGCGGTGTTCGGAATATAGTAGCGCGCGTTTTTTGAAAAAAATTATATTGTAACCGAAAAGTTCGTAGGAGCTTTCATTTCGGAGATATTTACAAAAACCTGTTTTCAAGGTTGATATAACTTGGAGTGTGCTAATGGGCTAGGAAGGTATCAGATCCGTCAAGGATCCATTTATTTAATTCCAAGACGCTTGTTTTCCTTAAGGTGTGATTTCACACTGAAAAACTACAAAACTACTAAATACTTAGATAAAATTAAAACAATCCTATGAAATTTTCGTTTAAATGGTTAATAGTGCTTCAACTCTCCAAACAGAAAAGCCGCATTTTAAAATAATAAAATAGAATATCCTTAATACCGGTTAAAACTGTTGGAACAATGACTAATAGTTAATCGTCCTCTACTATAGGAGACTTTTTACCTGGGGATATAGTCCAAGTAGCTCAAAACGAAACCCGGCCCTGCTAACACGAAATCCGTAATACGATTACCGAACCGTTGAAGATTCATATGTGAGTGGGCCTTGCAGCCCTTCCACTGCGACCACCAGTGGGTCTATTGTGGCTCACTTTTGAGTGGTTTCTCACCACTGTATGCCTAATCCTCCAAAAAGGCCGGCTATCAGTTTGGGTGAGACACTGTTCAGATCTTCTGAGTCGATCTGCGGTTAACCGAAAGTATTCTGACGTAAACGTGCAATAGCCGGACATTCGCACAGTACATATCTGACTGTTTCGTCATCCTCCACACAGAGTCTACATTCGGTCTCTTCTGTTAGTCCCATTCTGTGCATGGGTACTCTCAGTCGACAGTGACCCGTATAAAGACCAGTCACTATACGTATCTCCTGTCTGGTAAGTTCAATAATGTTCCTGGCTCTGTTTCTACAAGGTCCTTTAATAAACTCTTTAGAGTGAGCCAGTTCTGGCATATTTATCCAGTATTATTAGAAGCTATTCTCCATCCATTTTAATATGGTTGATTTAGCAGCAGGGCTGGCTCGGGGCCGAAAAATTCGGCAGATGCCGCTTCCCTCGCTGCTAGGTGTGCGGCCTCATTTCCCTCGTGCCCAGAATGCCCTGGTATCCATACTAATGATACATTGTTAGCGCTACCAAGGGCATTCAGCGAATCTTTACAGCTCCTCACGGTTCTCGATGAGACCGTATAGGAATCAAGCGCTCTTAAGGCTGCTTGACTGTCGGAGAAGATTTTTATTGTCCTGTTTGTCCATTCGTGGTCAGTAATCCACCGGGCACAGAGTTCAATGGCTACCTGTTGCCACGTCCTGAAAAAATTGAGGGAAAAGGGGCCGTTCATAAATTATGTTGTCTAAATGAGTTTTTATCGCAGATTGCAATAAGAAATACACAGCATGAAAGGACGCGACGCGGGCTAATAAGCGCATGACAAATTATCGCAAGGTTTAAATAGCCTAACCAACTCAAAGCACTATATATTTTGGAGGTAAGGTAAGAAATTGAAGCTTACTTATTATTTATAAAATTTTACAGAGGCGGAGGATGCGGCAATAGCGGAAAAGCTACATTGTTTACCAACAAATAAATGAATGACCGCCGAAACCGGGGCTACTACTTCTCTTTATATGTTATTACTCTGAGGGTGTCGCACTTTTCACCAATTGACGTTTTAGAAAAATATATTTAAAATTTTTTTTTAATAATTCGTTTTTTAAAAAACCAGTTTTAAGTATTATTTAAAAAAATTGTAAGAATTTTTTTTCGTTTTTTTTATAACTTTTTGAAAAATGAATTACTAAAAAAGCATTTTTTTTGTAAAACTATTTTTTGTGGGGAAATTTTTTTACAAAATGGTGGTGGTCCAGACACCTGTTAGGATATGTTTGCAGTCAATTGACCACAGTTAGGTTTAACACAAATTTTGATCTCCCAACAAGAGGACAGGGGAGCTATGATCTAAGAAAAAATAAGTTAAATTAGATTAAAATAAAAATTAAACAAAACCTCTCGCGCCAAATTCTCTCCGAGGCGAATCGGCTGCGGCGAATTGTCCCCTACCTAGATCTCGTTTATTTAAATCTAACCAGGGGTAGGAAACTTTTGAGATAGTGTCCATTACGGGTTCAAAATGAACTGAAATACCATGAAATACCTTAAAATACTTTGAAAACAATGAAACCATAAAATTAAAGCATATATTTTGAGTTAGTTTTTATAAAAAGTTGATTGTGTTCATTTTATGTAGTGCTTCCAAAGTCTCAAATATACGCTCGAAAAGTGGTTCCTGTGTACTTAAGTTTATTTAGTGGTATTATTGTTACGAGTATATGCTAATGCCGGGTTTATATCAAACCAACAAAACAAAAACATCAACAAAACAGCAACACAACAAAACTGCAACTTTTTTAAAACATGAACAAATTGTCAACTGCTGTCCCCATATAGGAAAACAATTAATGAACTTTTTATAATCTGGTGTTCTCTTCTGTCCACTTCCTCTGAAGAAGTATCACACAATATTCCTATTTCCTTTAAGTCTGCCTTTTTATAACGATTTTTATAATCAGGGTGTCTGGCGTCCCACAACAATCTAGCTTCTCGATAAAGCTCAATTAATTTTCATGTATTGTCAACATCCTGACAAGAAACTGAACCACGCTGTTTGTTACTGTTTTATTCGCGTACAGACTAGACCAACAAAGTTGCTCAAAATGAAAACAAAACATCAACACTTTGATCTGTATCGATAGGCGACGGGAAAATAAAAAGTTGCTTAAAACGATCACAAAACAAAAAAGTCGCCGAATTATTCTCATTTTGTTTCAAAAATGTTAGAAAACATTGAGTTTCCGGTTTGGTTTTTGTTTTGTTGGTTTGGTGTAGACCCGCTATAATTTTGACTTTTAGGATAGGTATTTAATAAAATCAATATGACATCTACATAAAAACCTAACACAGTGTACTCCGGTTGGTTATAACCTACATATTTCATTGGTTCGGCCATAATACTCTTCTTGTTAATTGTGTTGTTTATAACGTACTTCCACTTATAAAGTACATATTTTCTGGTCCTTTGAGGGTACGTTACCACCGGAGTACACTGTATAACTTTTTGAACAAGATCCAAAAATTTTATTACAAAGTGGATTATAGTATTTTAAACAAAAATTATTTATTTTTTAGTGATGGATCTCCATATTTTAATTAAAAAGTTGAGTGAAATGTTTTTGACACGTGTATATAAATCTTGTGTAGAAAAAGTTCTGCAAATTTATGCCAATCGGCTTAGGTTTCGTCTTCGTCTAAATTATTTTCGAATATGGGGCTTTCCATGTATTCCTTTTGCACTTAAAATGTTTAATTTTAATAAAAAAATATTTTTTTGTTCCTCTATGGATACCGAATACCTACACTGAGATAAATTGACCAAAACACATGATTTATGATTTTTCCTACAAAAATACGAACTTTGAAAAAAAATATTTTACTACTGTTCAGAAATTAGGACAAGAGGCTTCCAGAAAAAAAAATTAAAAATCAAAAATATTCAAATCAGTCACATTAGTGCACGACAATAAATTTAAAAAATGGCCATTTTGAAAAAGTGACCCCTATGATTTTTTAAGTTTTTTTGTCAAAAGTTTCGCCATAATAGATAATCTTAAAAATTTTAGAGTGGGCCAAGAAGTATTAACTTAAAAAAAAAATTGTATTTAAGTGTGCTTAGGCCGCGGCCATACTTATAAAAATAATTAACATGCGAGTGGAAAAAAAATAATTTGCTTTAATAAGAAACTAGTAAAATAATGTTGGAAAAACAATCTTAAAGCGTGTGCAGAAAGAGCTTTTAAAATCGCTTTATATTTGTTAAAGTTATAGCTATAACTATTACTAAGCAGGATGGCGGGAAGAATATTTCATAAAATTATGCGAATATGATTTTTAAATAGGGTGGGGGGAATGACAGGAAGGGAAATGGGTGGGAGCAGGGAGCACTATGAAGTAACTACAGCAAATTAATCTATCTAAATCTAAAATCGCCTGAAATTTAGATAAATTGCATGCCTTAAAACCTACATCATGTGACAAAATGGCGTCTGAAGTCCGCCATGTTAATTCCTGTGTAAAAAAATATAGCCTGTATCCCTTCGGGATCAGTAGCAATTCAACGACACCTTTTTTGTCAAAATCGGTTTAGCCGTTTAGCCTCTAGCGTAACACAAACATACATATTTACATACTTACATACATATCCCAATCGAAAAACATTACCCATCCTTTCGCCGTGCTGCAGTTGGGTAAAAAATGTCAAAAAATACAGAAAAACAGCTTTTTTAAATATACTACTCCACAGTGGCTGATTCACGATTTCCAGGGGGAGAGGGGCCAAAGAGGAAGCAAAAATTAAATATTTTTTTGTTTGCGAGCGTTTTTAAACTTTTAGATCTGAAATTTAAATGAACAGGTAGCGAAATGCGCCGCAGGCGAAATATTGTGAAGTACTCACAATGTTTTATTAAAAAAAATAAAAAAGTGGTGTTGCGGGTAAATTTTATTCAAACTTGCGATCAATGCATTGGCATTTTCTTTCTTTAAACTAAAAAAAGTTTTATGTCCGGTAGGGGGGTTGGGGGTGCCCTCTTGCCTCCACCTGGATCCGCCATTGCTACTCCAAAAAATTAACACGTTATTAAATATTTTAACAAACTGTAAAAATGTCTAATCATATTTTGACAAACACCTGTATATTATTTCTTTTAATTACTTGAGCAATTTGTTCCACGCTGATTATGTCTGGCTAATGAATTTTTTATCAAAAAAATGTTTTTTCTAAAATTTAGAAGATTTACAAAAAAAAATTTTTTAGGTATTGAGTTTTAGTTGAGATTGCATGGAATGATATTTTTATGATTCATACCTTTTCCTTTACGATGGGAGTCCCCATGCTCTTCATCCGAAGAAAAAAATACACCGTTAGTGCTTAATCGACTCGCAGATGGTGGAGGCGACAAATATTTAGCGGAAGGACTTTTTTCGCCACCTGACGAGGAACCCGGAGATGCAGTCACCGATTGCATAGTTGTCACCTGGTGTGCTTCTGGCTTGACCGTTTTTGCCGTGTTCACCTGTGGAATGAACAACGCGAACTAAGTCTATCTGGCTGGCAGTGGATGGGTCTCTCGTACTTTTCACGGCCATCCAGATCGCTCTCGATTTCGCGGGCAAAATAATCGCACGCGTTTCACGTGACCTAGACTGCTTGCCGCGCGCTCTCTTTTCAACAAACTAAGGACACTGCGGACACATTTGCAATTGTGTATACAATATTTCCCTAGGGAACATCATGTAAATTTGGTTGAAAATAATATTATTTGCTTATCCATTTTTCCTTGCAAAGTTTTGTGCTATGACCCAATTTACGGATCCACGTAAGCAAGAGAAGCATAATAAAACTAAATTGTTAATAGTTCACTATTAAAATTTGAAGTAATTGGTGCCAGTCCTGTAGGAGTGGTAAGACTGTATGTAAAGAAGCAATATATTTTGCGCGTACCTATGTACTAGAAAAACGGCATCTTATGGTATATACCTATTTGTAGGGACTGGCTGCTCCGTAGAACACGAAGAGAGGTGGGAGCCATAGTGGGAGTCCTAACCGGACACTGCGTCCTACAGGGACACCTGGCAAAGATGAGAGTGAAGGAGGACGCGACGTGCGAGCGATGTTGGGCCGAGGACGAGACCTCGGCGCATTTCCTCTCATCATGTGAAGCATAAAAGGAGGCAAGAAGAGAGGTATTCGAAGAGGAAGCCTTTGAGACGGAAAACCTTCTGAATCTGAGGTGGCCCGATATTCTGGCCTTTGTACAGAAGACGGGCAGATTCCTTAGCGAAGAAAGGACGCAGTAGGAAGGATGCCCGGGGGTTGACGAAAAGGGCGCTTCATGTGCCTAGTCGTTAGGCCTAGAGCCTACCCCACACTACTACTACTACTACTTCTACCTATTTGTATAGGTATAATAGAAGGTTGTATAAGAAACGACAACCTTATAAGCAGTTGTCTTTGTCGTACGCGTAGAAAACAAATAAGAATTCATTAACTGTCGATCTTGATTTCACCCGAGAGCATCGCTTTTTCGAAACTCGCAGGCTCTTCGCGCTCTACGCGGCAAATACAATTGCCGCTCTCATTACGTAAAACATAGCGGGGGGGTCAATGCATGCCAGTCCAATGTGAGAATTCAGTTCACTCCATTTAACCCTAAAGCCCGGTCTAGACATAACATTTTACCTTACGTCTTGCCTGTCAGCCAAAAGGGTCAAGTATGACGGTTGAAAGACTAGCGTACACACTTGATAGTTTTAACATACGTTTTTAGATCAGTTTTTGATACACCATGGAGGAAGCACTGCTTTTGTCAATAATGTTTTTTGTTTTACATGTCTATGACTTAACCGTTTCAGTAGCTAAACATAGTTTTTTAACCAGTTTTTCCAAATGTTGTGCTGATTTAGTTTGGTAATGTCCCCTGAAGATGTAAGTTTCTGCTTACGAAACATGTCGGGACTATTTGTTTAAAACAAATTAAAAATTAGTGAAGGAAGACAATAACCTGTTTGATTTCCTAAAAAATTATCTTATCTAATGTCGGACGGTTCGTATACCAACTTCTAAGTTGCACTCGAAAGGAATTAAAATTGTATGCACTACCATAAGAAATGCCGCTAAAACTGACGTTTTACCGGAAACAAAGCCTTTACCGATCAGTTCAACAGGTCCGACTTCAGTCCTGTTCAGTTCAGGCAAAACGTACGTTTTATTGTCTACACAAAAGGTTTTACCTGATCAAGTAAAACGTCAGGCAAAACGTTATGTGTAGACCCCGCTTTAAATAGGCAGTCGGTTAGATTACTTAAGCCCATCACACACAAACTCGCATAGGCCACATAACGCGTAGCATGGGGCTTTAAACCAATCAGCGATCGAATAGCAGCGGTCATATTGTATTTGCATAAGAAAAGTCCGTAAGGTTAAACTTCTATGGGCCATAATGCATTTTTGTGTGTGATGGGCTTTACCTACTCGTTTCTGGCTTTACATACGCGTTTCACAGTGCGGTTTCGGTAAAGGATATTGCAACGGCCGTTAAATAAAACTATACAGTAGCTGCGTTCGGTATTTGCATCTCAGACGCGACGGAGTTTTGGTAACCTGATTACAGATTAGTCTGAGGAAATTGGAATTAGCGAACGACCCAGATCAAATCGATAAAATTTTTATAAATGGTTATAACCTTAAATATAATCAAAAATATTATGTACATATTGCAACTTACGCCCAGCTATAGTTATGACAAAATTTTCATGTGATATCGGAAATTTATATAATTTGTTTTCTTCAACAACAGTCTTAAATTTTAAGATGGCGATAATCTTTGATCATCTTCCTTAAAAGGAAATCAATTCTAACCAAGATATTTTTTCTATCATCAAAATCGGTTCTGTAGTAATGAATTTATAAGGAAATAACGGCAAAAATGATTGGCAAAGCAATCGAATAATTGCGAAACACCACAAAATTTTTTTTTTTTAAATACTAAACAGATTTTGCTGATTCTTACCTTGTTGCTCGTGGCAAGAATGTAGCTATTTTACTAATTTAAAAAAATAATTCAAACATGTTCGCAACACAAGAATAAACGACCATCTTTGAAGGACACATTTTAATTTCATCCGCCATCTTGGATTTCAAGATGGCGGACAAAAAAATATATTTAGTAAAAATTCTGATTAATTCTCTGCCAACTGCTGCAGTTTGTCGCATTTAAATTGATTGTTTAGTTCAAAAGTTATAATTAAAAAAAAATTGTCCGTTTTTTTTGGCACACCAGGTATATTCCTCTACTTGTTCTATTTTTATTGGTTTCTTCTAATCGTGATATCTTCATCTGTTTTTGTGATGATTTTAGTTTTAGTGTAGTTCTCAAGCCTATAGCTGCTGTATCCAGTTCTTTCAGCATTTTGATGAGTTCTTCTTTCTTATCTGTTATTAAGGCGATATCGTCAGCATTTAGTGGTTCAAGTATTGTCCGCTTATTTTGATGTCTACTTCTTCCGAATCTAAGTTTTTAAAAACATGTTCTAGGGCCTTGTTAAATAGTTTAGGGGATTTTGTATCACCTCTTCTTATGCGGATTGGCCTGGTTCCTTCGTGGATTTTGATTGACGTGGTTGCTTCGCTTTATATATTGGCTATTAAGCCTATGTATCTGTGATCTATTTAGCCCTTAATTTTCAACGTTAATAGGTGGTCAACTGTACTGAAACCTTTTCTGAAGCTTGCATCATCTTTTGATTGATATCCATCCAATTTTGTTGTTAGTCTATCTGTTAATATTTTCGTGAAAAGCTTATAAATTACATTGAGGAGTGTTATAGGTCACTAGTTTTTTAGATATGCTCTATTGCCTTTCTTGTTTAGAATAATGGTTATGGATTCTTTCTAGTTGTTTGGGATTATTTATTCTATTGGTATTTTATTCAGGAGAATAAAGTCGACTCTAAAATAAAGTCAGGTTTTATTCCAATAAGTCCCTATTCTCTTGTTTAACATACGAGATATTTAGACATAATCTTGTTTCTCGGGTTGGATTCTTCACGCCCACTTCCTAATATATCTTATAACGTATTATTATTTTAGATGATTAAGGCACGATGTATTTGTTTGTTTTTAAGATTTTATTTTATTCCTAATTGAAACATTGAATAGGGAAGACCGGGGCTGGTTGTCACCTATTCTGCCATCCTTAAGAAGAAACCCGCATGTAGAAATTTTATGTTTTTAGAAAAACTGGTTTAAAGTCTTATATTTGTTTATTGTTTTATAATTTTAAAATAAAAATAATGCGGTTGTTTTAAATATATTTTTTTAAATTATAAGAAAATAAAAATCTAAAAAATGTTAAACCCGCTTTTCTCAAAACGTAAAATGTCTACATGCGGCCAGGGCCTGATGGAAGTCAGTTTTTGATGCGACTTTCTTTTTAAGGATGGCAGAATCGCGAGGGCACTAACTCTGTGTTTGTACATCTGTGCCAAATCTCAAAAGTATACTTAAATTTTGCATAAAAATATAAGTTTTTGTGTATTTATGATGTCAGAT
The DNA here is from genome assembly GCA_963576565.1 of Aspidapion aeneum. Classification (NCBI taxonomy): domain Eukaryota; kingdom Metazoa; phylum Arthropoda; class Insecta; order Coleoptera; family Brentidae; genus Aspidapion; species Aspidapion aeneum. The sequence goes on from OY755039.1 coordinate 56,487,698, forward strand.
ATAGGTTTTATGAAACCGTAATTCGTTTTTACATATACATATTTATTTCATATTTTTATAGGGAAAGGAGGATCATTTTCTTAAACCGGTTTTGGGGCAGATTGTCTTAGATTGTAGGGCGCTGGTTGTCCCATGTAAATAAAATAGGGATTATAGTTAACGTTAAGTGCACACTTAAGAAACCAAATCATATTCTTTAAAAGTGTGATTTTAAATATTTAGAATTTTAAATATTTTCGTGTTAAAGAAAAGCAATTTATTTTTTAATAATCGAGAATAAATAAACCATTAATTGATATACAGGTAGATTAAATATTATATGGATCATAGACTCTTCTGTGCTGAATGTGTGTAAGAGAGAAGTAAAATAGAAAACTATATTCTGGGCGGTGTCTTTAAATATTTTTTGCTGTTTTAGAGCCGTATTTGGCTGGTAGTGGGAAAGTAGGGAAATACATCGTGACCTCTCCTCTTCACGAAGTATTTTGTCTTTCCGTGTTATGGAGCGAAACAAGTGAAAAGTGGGTATTTGTTTTTACGCAAATTCTAGCTCTAGCCATGTCGCGAAAAAGTACTGATGATTCAATTGTATTTCGGAAGAAATAGCTGTAAAAATGAGCCGGCGGATAATAGGTCGAAAGTACAAAGTAGAAAAAATAAGGTCGAAATTACAAAAGGTAGAAAGTACAAAAGGTCGAAAGTACAAAAGATCGAAAGTACAAAAGATCGAAAAACAAAAGGTCGAAGGTACAAAAGGTCGAAAATAAAAAGGTCGAAAATACAAAAGGTCGAAAGTACAAAAGGTCGAAAGTACAAAAGGTCGAAAAAAGATCCACAATACAAAATACTAAAAATACCAATTTACTGTATCAAGACGAATTGACCGGTCCAGTCGAGGTGGACCCGGGGCCGAGGATAGGTTAGGTTACTGACCAAACCAGACCCGGTTAGGTTAGTATATCAAAAAGAAAACTTTCCTTTCAGGGTAGTTTTTTTTAGTAAACAAACCTAACCTGGTCAGGTTGGGTTAGTAACCTAACCGGGTTAACTATAAACTATCCTCGACCTATGGACTACCTCGGCTGGGCAGGGCAACGAGTTGGTTAGGTTTCAATCTTTTATTTCCATACTTTCGACCTTTTGAACTTACGACCTTTTGTACTTTCGACCTTTTGTACTTTCCACCTTTTGTACTTTCGACCTTTTGTATTTTCAACCTTTTGTATTTTCGAACTTCTGTATTTTTGACCTTTTGTATTTTCGACCTTTTCTTTTTCGACCTTTTGTACTTTCGACCTCTTGTACTTTCGACCTTTTGTATTTTCGACCTTATTTTTTCGATCTTTTGTACTTTCGACCTTTTGTATTTTCGACCTTTTGTATTTTCGACCTTTTGTATTTTCGACCTTTTGTATTTTTGACCTTCTGTATTTTTGACCTGTTGTATTTTCGACCTTTTGTTTTTCGACCTTTTGTATTTTCGACCTTATTTTTTCGACCTTTTGTACTTTCGACCTTTTATCCGCCGCCCGTCAAAATGTGGCAAATTTATTTGTTTGCGCGTTTGAAGAAAGGGATATTCCAAGCCGCAGCATGGTCCAAAAATTAGTGGCTAAATTCCAACGGACAGAGTGTGTCAAATGGGAGAGGAAAGGGAACAGCACGAAACTATGATTTGTGCCGCAGCAGAAGCTTTGCTTCCCTGTTCCAGTAAGGCAATTGAAAATGCTGTGGCGATAATATTCCACCCTTTACCGTCCGAAACATTTTAAATGACATGGGTACCGGAGTTTTAAAGTAAAAAAAAACACAAGAAATATTTTCAGATGATCAGTTTCGAAGAATGGAGTTTTGATTGAAACCTTGATCGAAAAAGCGAATCAGGATGAAAATTTTACTAAAAATACTTGTTTACAAACGAAATTTCTTTTTAAAATTATTGCCGTCATAATCCTTTCGTTGTGCGTTAAGAATAAACATTTGCCTGCTACAGAACGGACCCGGTATCTTCAAAAAGGTAATGGCTGGACGGGGACTTTGCGTGAGAATATCATTGGTCCTTTTTTATCATTCGTAATTTATGAGGGAGAAATTATTGAGCTCTGTTGCAGGACTTTATCAAATCGACAGGTGCCAAATGTTGATTTTAACCAAATTTGGTTTATGGAACTGCTTGCCCAGCTCATGAAATTTTGCCTATAAGTATTTTTAAAAGAAACGTTTCCAAGCAGGCAAGGTACTATTAGCTAACCTCCGAGATCACCAGATATGCAACCCAATGATTTTTTTTATGGGGCAATGCAAAAAGCCAAATTTATTCACATGGCCACTTTGGATTATCTTTAGGCAAAAATATAATCGCCACTCTACAAATACTGACACCTGAAATACTAAGATATATCCGAACTGAATGTTGTTTAGGACCGAGCGGTGGAATTTTTGAGAATTAATTTCGTTAGGTAGTTCTTAAATCAATATAAAAGAAGTTGCTTTTAAAACAGACCCCTCTCTTATTTGCTTCGCTGGAAAAGCCATAAACTTTAGTTTGTGGTGGACACGGCATTAAATATTATAAGAAAGGGCAAGCTTGAAAAAAAGGATAAAAAGTTACGAGTTAATCGTCTAAATTTCCGATATTTTTTGCAAAACGTCCCTCGATCGATTTCCTTTGCGAACTAAAAGCAAAGATCGCCGCGTAATGGGAAACAAACGGTGTCAGAAATTTTCCCCTGTGTCTGGCTATCCTGAAACAATGGACGTAACCACGTCTAAACTTTTCTTACGTATTACATATTTTATACACATGCAGTTGTTCTTATCGTACATACATAGTAATAATTTTCCATGATCAATATACAGTGTACTCCGGTTATAACGCACCCTCAAAGGATCAAAAAGTGAGTAAAAAAACACAATTAAAAAGTTATGTGAACGTACATTTTTTATTTGGAATAAGATGGTTGTTTCTGACCAGGTCTTTTGCCTACCAACTTCCGCTTTACTGAGGCCTCTCTCAATACTTTTAATAATCTCTATCTTTTCTTTTACAGTTTTAAATTTGCGCAGGAAATTCTGCAACCACAAACACACAAAATCGTACTAGACCATTTTTCCATATAAAAATAAAGTCGAAACCGACGGCCTGCCGCCTGCAACTTGCGTTCGAAAGAGAAAACCGCGGAATAGATTATTGTAAAATCCACGAATTTTTCGGGGAATCACCGGTAATATGTCGGTTTTAACGTACAGTCGTCCGTTACATCCGGAATATTATAACGGAATTAGTTAAAATATGGTACGTTATAACCGAAGTAGAAGGTATAAAAGGTACGTAATATCCGGTAAAAAAAGAAGAGTATTTGGGCCGGACTAATGAAATATGTACGTAATAACCGAAAGTATGTTACAACCCAGGTACGTTATAACCGGAGTACACTGTAATAGCATTTTATCATGCTGTGTTATTTTCATTGGAAAAGTAAGAATATGGGTATATAAAATGCAGTTTTAAAAAAAGTGTGTTTATCAGCCCCGGTCTCCCCTACCTTACAGAGTCACGCGTTATAACAATTTAATAATTTAACATGGTGCAACTAATATTAATGTTATTTAATTAATATAATTTTAATATGTTAGCTTCAATAAAAACCAAAATTCATATCAAAAATGTTTATAGTAAGGTATCTACATAAGTTTCTTAACGCTAAGACTTTAAAAAAAGTGTAAGTTATAACTAAGGTAGGTAAGGGGTATAAGGCTGCCTTATATTTAAGACCGATTTATCTAAAAACAAAAGTACAAGCTAAGATTTCTCTAGTAATTTTTAATGTTTTATAAAGTTATCTAACTAACCTAATAAAAAGCTTGCCTATTATCACACTTCAAGTGAAGCCATGATAATATGTTAGCCTTGAAAACAGTTTTTTTGTAAATATCTCAGAAACTAAAGCTCCTACGATGCCCCGTTAAAAAGTTAGCATTTTTAAAAGTTTTTAATTGTCAAAAAACTGTCAATAGCATTAATGGATTTTGACCAAAATCTAATCAGCTCGTAAGAGTGTCGAACACTATTTTACCTAAAAATTTTATAAAAATCGGTTCAGCGACTTAGGAGGACACACACAGACACACACACACAGACACTCACACACACATAGACAGACATCACGACAATATTGTTAGGATAGGTCAAAATACATCCAAATAACACATATTTGGTGTTATCTAAAAAAAAATTTTTTCATCGGAAATAGTACCTTCCCTAGCCGTTGCTATGCTGGCTAGGATGGTAAAAATTTAAAAAAATATATTGTTATTGGGCATTAATATCGGATATGTGCCGGTAATAAGGCCCAGCAATTAAAGCATATGGTTACAATACCCATATAAGGCCCAAAAATAAATCCCATTAAACACATAAATAAACTTTAGCTAGAAATGGACATTGTTTTACTCAAATAGTTTATATTAATTAAAAATCCACTGATAAATAGCTAAACAAATCCTTTTATAAACAGGACGACAGCATTATATACGTAATATTCCAATACTCCCTGTTACCTATTTACACAATGGTTGGCATTTGATGCAAACATTCAGAAATAAAGGTACGAAAAATGCACAGATACCAAATTTACATAGATAGTGTTTTTTTCAACTGTGAGCCGATGATTTGACGTAACGAATACAAGAATAAAATAATATTCGTGCGTAAAAGTATAACCAATCAGGACATTTTATCTGAAGGACCGCAAAAAGATAGACTTTTACCCACTGATATTGCTATTACAAATACGTTTGCATTCTGCATCATAAGGTACCGTAGGTATTGCAATAACACGTACTATATGGAAATAATATGCATATATCTTTGAAAGCAACCAATCAGGTCTTTTTTGATTAAAGACCCCATGTTTGCATCATGAATGGGCAGTTACCGTGGGTATTGGAATATTATGTATATGAACAGCATCGTGTCACAATGCGGTTTTCGGAATATAGTAGAGTACATTTTGCTCAATAATCTGTGTAATAACCAAAAACTTCGTAAGAGCTTTAGTTTCTGAGATATTTACAAAAAACTGTATATATCATGGCTTCACTTCACTCAAGAGTGCTAATAAGCTAGCTAGTAAGGTATCAGATCGTTCATGGATCCATTTGTTTTAAATCAATATAATGGCACAGATTTTTACCTTTCTTTGCTCCCGCTAAATTTTAGATCTTATTTGCTCGCGCACGGTTCAGAAGACCAGGAATATGTATCGAAAGTTTTAAATATTATTATACACGTATATTGGAGATTTTTGGTTTGGGTTATAAAAAAACTAATGAGTTTTTGAAAAAATTATTTTAATAATTATTTGGCATATATATAGAAAAGGACACCATCAAAATTAACTTCTTTCCAAAACACTAGAATAGAAAATTCTGATTGGAGCCAGTTTGTCCATTTGAATCCTTTCCTGTCTTGTACGGATGTCATCAAATCGAACACATCTCATAAGAAAACGAAATCTGGATCTGTTCATTCCAAGACGAAAGGCTTCAAGTCCAGTACCATATGTCCTCCACAGATCCGCCAAATTCATATGATTGGCTTTTCTCACACCAGCCAGATATAGAAGCCCAATCAATGCTTTTATTTCCACAAGATTGGTTGGCTTGGCGTCCCTTTCTCTACTAAAATTCTGAGAAATGCTTTCAATTTTTATATTTGTCGATTCCACAATAATAATTAGCATTTCTTCATCAAACAAGCACAACCAAATCTCAAGAGGCTGCTTTTTCGATTTTGCATTTGTTTTGACACCAGGTAATTGTAAAACGATATTCTTACGTGGAGTTCTCACATTTTTTGGTGGACAATGTTTACTCCATTTTGATATCGTCGCCCTAGTGGTGAACTGTCCTAACCCACATAAACAAAACTAGAAATAGCACGGAAAAAATCATTAATAAAATCATGTTTTTTTTTTATAAAACTGTCAACAGAAGATTAAAACATACCGCTTTTCGTCTTTTGTTTAGAATTTTAGACACGAAAACATGAATTTTTCCATAAAAAACATTTTAAAAGTGTGCTACCTCAAGTTTGTGTTTATGTGGGTTAAGACAGTTCACCACTAGGGCGACGATATGTTGTCTTTGCCTGTGAAATATGGTTCCCTATTATTAACAACTCGTACATGATCATCTATATCATCGTCGAATTCTTGTTCGGTATCGCTGCTCTCTGATCTCTGACCCATGTCATCCTCATCCTGTTCATCATCATCATCGCTACCATATTCTTCATCGGTTTGAACTTCCTCAAACAATCTAAGCAATCTTGCCTGTTCCTTTTCATAATCCATATCTACAAAAAAAATCATCATAACACAAAGAAAACCTCTAAGAAATTAGTTCACACAGATAATATCTTGTTTATTATATTATTCTATTTTTTTCTTGTATGTGTAACCTAAGTGTGACCTATAGTAGCACGAAAAAATAAAAAAAATACAAGAAAAACTCACCTTATTCAGTTGCAAAACTTTTGCACCAACAGTAAAAATATATAACGAGGGTAGTCGCACCTGGTCTACTACACCGTATTGTACTATAACTCTCCTCAAACGCTTCTAACCTACTGTCGCCTGAATGTGCTATTAGAGCGACGCCTAATCGAGAGGTATGTGGCGGGGGAAAAACGTGCATTCGATATTGTCTAAGAAACGTTCGTTTGAAGTTTCAGCTGGTGTGATACACCGTGCGCGAGCAAAGAAGGATTAACATCATTTATGACCTTTGTATTCCGACAGGCTGAGCCAAAAATAGGCTTGAAACAAGGGCGTGTTGTGAAATTTGATAAGAAAAAACTATAATAAAACTTGTTATAAAACTTCTTTTTTCAACAACAAAAACTCTATGAGTAATAAGAGTTTACATTTACATTACTTAGCTTCAGTGGCGGCGCGTGATAAAAAGCGCAGGCGAAAATTTTTTTGAGTGCTACGCTAACTTTTTGGGCCGTCGAGTGGGCCGTCATATCATATAATTTAGAGCAAATAATTCAAAAATAAGATTAGATATTAGTTACCTACCTATTATTATTGTTTTTATAAATAAATAATAAATTATCACACTTAGTTTATTTTCTCTTCTAATGGCAAAGATGAAAATTTAATTGTCTTTAAATATTGCACGCTAATGCTATCAGAATTAGAAACTTCCGCCATTGTCGTAAATACCAAATCGTCGAAATCAAAACAAACCGCCCGCGCCCGACCGATAATACCAAGTTGTCTAAACGCTAGTGGTGTGCAAATACTATCTACTCGATACTTTAATAATATCTGATACATGGACGGATTCGAAGTAATCGAATCCTTCGACGCCAAATACCCGTTAGTCGAATCCCGAATGGGATCGAAGCCGAAGTGTTACTTTCGTATCAATCATATCGGCAACGGCCGTATGAGTAACGAGTTTGGAGTACTTGTAATCATTTGGAGCGATATTTATTTACTTAAATATTTGATTATTTGATTCAATAGCTGTTGATGTGTTATGTCTAGCGGGGCGGCTTATCTGGCGCAGTGTTACCAGGCTCAGAAATGTATTTTCCCCAGAGTGTATTTGAAAAGTTGCCAGATTTTGAACAAAATTCCCCAGATTAATATATCTCTATATTTTCGTATTAAAAAAAAAATGTGTGTGCTTAAGACCACACGGCAGAAGTGTAAACTTTAATAAGGCGAAGTTAATAAAACTGGCCCATAACATATTCTGCAAAGCGGACCAAACCGAACTCTTCTGTGTACTGGCCTCTAAATGTTTCTCACAGTTAGTCGACTCGAGCCAATTTCACCCGAATGAGCGTTACATAGCCGAGCCTGACGGCTCAGTTGAATACACTACCCACAAAAACTGCTAAACGCGCCTAAGTTTACACTTCAAAAACATCAATATTTTTATTTTTTGCATACTTAGTACTTAAAATTTTAACTCTACTCAGTAGTTATTGGATTTACCGATAAATATATTGATTACTTAGTACCGAATAAAAAATATCTGATACTCGAATAGGAAGTATCAGTATCTACTCAATACTTGGAAAAGTAATCGTTGCACACACAACTACTAAGCGCACGAATTAAAAGTGCCCGTGATCTGCTCTAACATGCACCGCGAACCGATGACGCAGGGGTCATCACGGAGGTGCGGGCGGCATCGAGGCTGGTTTTTGTATACGCGCTGTGCCGAAGGAAGGTTCAGATTCTATGTACTGTAAAATCATATTGGGACATGTCGTCCTCTCTTTCTATATTTCGTAATTAGCATGCGACATAACATCTAGGGAGCATAGAATTTGGTTCCACCAAATAAAAGCATTGTTTGATGGAGAGTTTGAACACGAATACAAACACGTACATACCAGGTATTAATTCCTAAATTATATTACAGTCTTTAGTGAATTTCTTTTGGGGTAATTATGAATTAAATTAAGGAATGACCAAAGTTTAATATTTTTTTTAGTAAAATTTGGAAGTGCACGTGCACATGTGCACTTATGGAGAAACCGCCACTGCTTAGCTTGCAAATAACTAAGTACATAAAATTAGAAATTTTAGAGGGATCTGTTTTTTGTAAATATCTCAAAAACTAGAGCTCTTACAAAGTTTTGAGGAAAATGCAGGAAGTTATTGAGGAAAATGCGATCTACTATACTCCGAAAAGCGCATATTGATACGACGCTCCTTTACAAAGGTAGCATTTTTAAAAATTTTAATTGTCAAAAAATATCATTAGCCCTAATGGATTTTGACCAAAATCTAATCAGCTCGTAAGAGTGTTAAACACTATTTTACCTGAAAACTTTATGATAATCGGTTCAGGGGTTTAGGAGCTATCGTGCTACGGACAGAAATAATATACTCCCACCCACACACACACACACACACACACACACACACACACACACACACACATACAGAGACAGGGTTGGATGGGCTCTAACGAACCGGCCGGGCCCTGGCATTTTTTTTTATTCGGCCTTCGCTTCGGCACAAACATTTTACGGCAAAGAAAACGAAGCCATATTGTGTTATTTTTGTTTTTGGTATTATGGAGGTTTTGTTATTAAAGTTTGTTTGTAAAGTTTTATATTCTGTACGCGTATATTAAACAAAGTACCTATTAACATAATTAATATCAAATTTTTTCACAAAATGAAAACTCACATAAAATATTAAGAACGAACAAAATTTCAAAATACAACAGCACTGCCCCCGTTAGTTAAAAGGCTGCAAGCAATTTTTTTTCGAATTTAGGTTTTTGGTCTCGACGGATTTTCCATCATGTCCTATGTAATAAAATTTAAAAAAAAACTTAAAAAAACAAATAGCAGTAACTGTAGTACTGCGTTATGAACAATTAAAACTTTGAAGTCGTTTTTTTCCGAACCACACTTTCGTCACTTGCGCCCTTTTAACTACCGGGGGCAGAGCAGGTATGCTAATTCTTCATATGGTAACGACTTTTTTAATAATGAACTTGATGCTGCAATTTTATCCATGATCTCCTTAATTTGAATTGAACCCAATACCCATTTTTCAATCGGTTAATCGATTTCTTAGATTTTTGAGCACCAAAAATGATCTTTCGCAACTAAAATATGAGATATTGGCAAGGCCGTACCGAACAAAGTGTGTTAAAAGAGATTTCACAACAGCAACACAAATAAGAAAAAAATTGGACAATATTTTTATTAAATTTTTTTAATCTCCCGATTTTTTCTTCTGTATATTAGTATTTTAAAAAGCTATTAATAAGTTAGTGCCATTATCACATTATCTCCTTGATACATTATACTTATTTTAATATAAAAGTAACTGTCACAATTAAACGAGTAACGCAGGCCTGGAGATACTACATACAGATTTTATTAATTTGTCTGCAGCCCAACCGGCCCTAAATTGTACCGGCCCACCGGGCATTTGCCCGGTTGCCCGCCTGTCCCATCCAACCCTGCAGACAGACATCACGACGATGTTGCTAAGATAGGTTAAAATACACCAAAATAACCATTGACTTCTTTACCCTACGTGTAGACCCGTTATGGGCCTAAATTTCCATTATATCAAGCTTTTATCGCAATTGACCAAATACAAGTAAGAATTTAATGAGCAAGATAGGGATGAAAATAGAATTTCGGTTTGGTGAGTCCGGACACATGCAACATCGCAAAAATATTCTATTTGCTTGTCTTGGATAAAAAAGGGCAGTGGCGGCGCAAAATAAAAATTTTGAATTCCACTAGAATTTTTTTATCAACAATTTTCTGTTTGAATAATAAATAATTCATACTTACTTGTGTATACTGTGTTTACAAAATTCTCTTCAGTAAAAAAAAAGAGTAAAAAGAATTTCTAAGCATGCTAAATGCAGTGGATGTATTAAAATTATTGTTTTCATCTTAGAACTTTACAAATGTACCTTCCAGTTAAAATATTTTCTTTTTTTGAACAAGGGTCTTCTTCAACTCTTCTCTTCTTGGGTGGACTACAAGTTATGCTCGAGTCAGATGAAATTTCGGAACTAAAAATTTCAATTCGGAATGGGACAAATGGGCGCCGGGCCAACTCGGCGCCGCCAACAGGGCGCCACGCCAGGCCTAATGGGCGCCGGGCCAACTCAGCGCCGGACTATTTTTTTTTCGATAAAATGTGCAGATAAAAAACAAAATAAATATGTTATTTATACAAAAATTTCAACATCTATTAAGTCGAGTGTTGAAATTTGGTAGGTGTAGTGTTCTGCGACTTGAAACACCGCCAAGTTCCATATTCGATACATATCGATGCATAAATAAGAAAGTCCGCCACTTTGGATCCGCCATTTTAATTTTTTTAAGTTTGTTTTTCATCTGCACATTTTATCAAGAAAATTATTATCGAGTTGGCGGCGCCCAGTTGTCCTAGACTGCAACACATTTCAGGGGTCTGGTACGTTTTACCACCTTTCTTAAAACTACGAAGTATTTTGAAAAATGATAATTTTAGACCATTTTATAGTGATTTCTAAAAAAAAAAAATTGAGGAAAATCGTTGATTTTGTTAAAAAAATTGAAATTGAAAAATTCTTAAAACCCCATTAAAACCCATACAAATTGCTACAAAAGAAGCATTTTCTCATCTCAAACTGAAACAAACGGTCGCTGACGTCTATCAGCTGTTAACAAAAACTTGAAATAACTAATGTCACTGATCGAAATCGGGTCAGTTTTTTTGGTCCTTTTATGAAAATGCACAATTTTTAAAAAAGCTTGAAATTCAAAACAAAATCAAGAAAATTATGATTCCTAAATTTTTACAATTAAAAATTAGTTTAATTGAACATTATATCAATTTTTATTCCTTAAAACACTAAAAATTAATAATTATTTACTTTTTTTAAAATTTATTGAAGGTCTAACCGAACAAAACCAAACTGAACCGATCCGTATCGAAATGAACCAAATCAAACCGAATCTAACGGCTCGGTTTGGTTCGGTTCGATTTGGTCAAACTAAACCGTACCTAACTGAATGTAGCTAAACCTAACCGAAACAAACTGAACCTAGCGAAACCTAACCAAACATAATCAAACTGAACCAAACCTAGCCGAAGAAAACTGAACCTAACCGAACCGATTCGAAACGAACCGAACCAAACCAGACCGAATCTGGCTGAACCTAACCAAAACAAATTAAACCCAACCTAACCCAACCTAACCCAACCTAACCCAACCTAACCCAACCTAACCCAACCTAACCCAACCTAACCCAACCTAACCCAACCTAACCCAACCTAACCCAACCTAACCCAACCTAACCCAACCTAACCCAACCTAACCCAACCTAACCCAACCTAACCCAACCTAACCCAACCTAACCCAACCTAACCCAACCTAACCCAACCTAACCCAACCTAACCCAACCTAACCCAACCTAACCCAACCTAACCCAACCTAACCCAACCTAACCCAACCTAACCCAACCTAACCCAACCTAACCCAACCTAACCCAACCTAACCCAACCTAACCCAACCTAACCCAACCTAACCCAACCTAACCCAACCTAACCCAACCAAACCCAACCTAACCCAACCTAACCCAACCTAACCCAACCTACCCAACCTACCCAACCTAACCCAACCTAACCCAACCTAACCCAACCTAACCCAACCTAACTTAACCTAACCCAACCTAACCCAACCTAACCCAACCTAACCCAACCTAACCCAACCTAACCCAACCTAACCCAACCTAACCCAACCTAACCCAACCTAACCCAACCTAACCCAACCTAACCCAACCTAACCCAACCTAACCCAACCTAACCCAACCTAACCTAACCCAACCTAACCCAACTTAACCCAACCTAACCCAACCTAACCCAACCTAACCCAACCTAACCCAACCTAACCCAACCTAACCCAACCTAACCCAAACCTAACCCAACCTAACCCAACCTAACCCAACCTAACCCAACCTAACCCAACCTAACCTAACCTAACCCAACCCAACCTAACCTAACCCAACCTAACCCAACCTAACCCAACCTAACCCAACCTAACCCAACCTAACCCAACCTAACCCAACCTAACCCAACCTAACCCAACCTAACCCAACCTAACCCAACCTAACCCAACCTAACCCAACCTAACCCAACCTAACCCAACCTAACCCAACCTAACCCAACCTAACCCAACCTAACCCAACCTAACCCAACCTAACCCAACCTAACCCAACCTAACCCAACCTAACCCAACCTAACCCAACCTAACCCAACCTAACCCAACCTAACCCAACCTAACCCAACCTAACCCAACCTAACCCAACCTAACCCAACCTAACCCAACCTAACCCAACCTAACCCAACCTAACCCAACCTAACCCAACCTAACCCAACCTAACCCAACCTAACCCAACCTAACCCAACCTAACCCAACCTAACCCAACCTAACCCAACCTAACCCAACCTAACCCAACCTAACCCAACCTAACCCAACCCAACCTAACCCAACCTAACCCAACCTAACCCAACCTAACCAAACCTAACCCAACCTAACCCAACCTAACCCAACCTAACCCAACCTAACCCAACCTAACCCAACCTAACCCAACCTAACCCAACCTAACCCAACCTAACCCAACCTAACCCAACCTAACCCAACCTAACCCAACCTAACCCAACCTAACCCAACCTAACCCAACCTAACCCAACCTAACCCAACCTAACCCAACCTAACCCAACCTAACCCAACCTAACCCAACCTAACCCAACCTAACCCAACCTAACCCAACCTAACCCAACCTAACCCAACCTAACCCAACCTAACCCAACCTAACCCAACCTAACCCAACCTAACCCAACCTAACCCAACCTAACCCAACCTAACCCAACCTAACCCAACCTAACCCAACCTAACCCAACCTAACCCAACCTAACCCAACCTAACCCAACCTAACCCAACCTAACCCAACCTAACCCAACCTAACCCAACCTAACCCAACCTAACCCAACCTAACCCAACCTAACCCAACCTAACCCAACCTAACCCAACCTAACCCAACCTAACCCAACCTAACCCAACCTAACCCAACCTAACCCAACCTAACCCAACCTAACCCAACCTAACCCAACCTAACCCAACCTAACCCAACCTAACCCAACCTAACCCAACCTAACCCAACCTAACCCAACCTAACCCAACCTAACCCAACCTAACCCAACCTAACCCAACCTAACCCAACCTAACCCAACCTAACCCAACCTAACCCAACCTAACCCAACCTAACCCAACCTAACCCAACCTAACCCAACCTAACCCAACCTAACCCAACCTAACCCAACCTAACCCAACCTAACCCAACCTAACCCAACCTAACCCAACCTAACCCAACCTAACCCAACCTAACCCAACCTAACCCAACCTAACCCAACCTAACCCAACCTAACCCAACCTAACCCAACCTAACCCAACCTAACCCAACCTAACCCAACCTAACCCAACCTAACCCAACCTAACCCAACCTAACCCAACCTAACCCAACCTAACCCAACCTAACCCAACCTAACCCAACCTAACCCAACCTAACCCAACCTAACCCAACCTAACCCAACCTAACCCAACCTAACCCAACCTAACCCAACCTAACCCAACCTAACCCAACCTAACCCAACCTAACCCAACCTAACCCAACCTAACCCAACCTAACCCAACCTAACCCAACCTAACCCAACCTAACCCAACCTAACCCAACCTAACCCAACCTAACCCAACCTAACCCAACCTAACCCAACCTAACCCAACCTAACCCAACCTAACCCAACCTAACCCAACCTAACCCAACCTAACCCAACCTAACCCAACCTAACCCAACCTAACCCAACCTAACCCAACCTAACCCAACCTAACCCAACCTAACCCAACCTAACCCAACCTAACCCAACCTAACCCAACCTAACCCAACCTAACCCAACCTAACCCAACCTAACCCAACCTAACCCAACCTAACCCAACCTAACCCAACCTAACCCAACCTAACCCAACCTAACCCAACCTAACCCAACCTAACCCAACCTAACCCAACCTAACCCAACCTAACCCAACCTAACCCAACCTAACCCAACCTAACCCAACCTAACCCAACCTAACCCAACCTAACCCAACCTAACCCAACCTAACCCAACCTAACCCAACCTAACCCAACCTAACCCAACCTAACCCAACCTAACCCAACCTAACCCAACCTAACCCAACCTAACCCAACCTAACCCAACCTAACCAAATATATATAAATATAGTAAAAGTTGTTAGCTTTATGTCCAGGGGGTAACCATTGTCCGTAATCGTCGGAAATCGAGTTAGGATTAGTGTATGCGACCATAAACATTGAGTGGCGCGTGAGTGTTTGGTCTTCAAATTTTTTTAGGGAAATTTTTCAAAATCTTTTTTTCCGCACTCTGGGCACCCTAATAAACCGTAATCTGGTCACCCTAATCCATCGCAATCAAAGAAAATCGGTAACCGAAATGTCACAAATTTTTTGTTGGTTTCTATTCTTCTTTTATATCATGTAGAACAAAATTATTAATTAAACTAAGTGACCTTATTAAGTAAGACAGCATGATGGTCAAATGACATTAGAAGGACATACACATATGATACCGGCCTGTAGACCGATCGCGGTGGTCATATAATAATAAATATATACTTTCGCGATGAAAGACCAAAATTTAACTTAAAATTACTGTAAAGTCCGCAAAAAACATTAAATTTATCGAAATTTTTAAAAACATAGATCAGTGTGTGTAACAATTCATCAAGATGTATGAAACTCGACCGTGACATGTCAAAAGTTTGGTTCGAAAAAACAAAAACAACTGGATAAAAATCGGTATGTAAGCATTTAAAAAAAAATAATTTTTAAGAAAATCAAATACTTTTTGTTAATTTTCATGCAATGCAAAAAAAAGTGCGGGGAAGTGACACTTTCTGAATCAAAATGTGTGAGAGTAAAATCGCACGGTCGCAGAAAAAACTATCTATCGTGACGCTACTGAACTTTCTCGTGTTTTAGCAAAAACTATCCGTCAAGACGACTTACCCATGAAATGTTGTTTTTTTATGGATTTTTTTTCTTCTTTTGCACAAAAATCAATTTCGGACCATGTTTGAACTCAAATAGTTACTTCTAAACTTGTTTTTAAACGTTTTAAGATTTCTTTTTGTAATATTCTTGCACAAAATTCAAAAAAATTCATTTCCGTACTTAGACAACATTGTCTATCAGTTTTCCCTGTAGAAACCGACTAGCAGGTAGAATCACTTAAAATACGGCAGGTGGATTAAAGGTAGCCAGCTGTGTTTCTGTCGCACTTATGACGTCAGTGTGGAAGAGATAAAAGTACCCATATATTATCTAGGGTATTATTAGCATGCAAAATCACCCTATCTTTGTCCGTTTCACATGTTCAATAATGTCTATCTCTGTTTTTATTGTAAAAGGAATACCCGCCCATAGGAACCAAATTGGATAGGGTCAATAAAAAATGCCTTGTCTTTCCGTCTCTAACGCCCTTTCAGGGCGTTATAGAACTCAATGAAAATAACACATTTTCGGCGTTATATGAATTTGTTTTTTCGTCGACAATAATAACACAGCCTACCTTAGCAATTGCTGCGCGGGCTAGGAAGGTAAAAATTTTTTGGAAATAAATAATAAGTGATTTACTTGGAAATACATTTTTTATTTGGACCTTTTTACGGATCAACCTGAGCACCATTTCCTAGTTCTCCCCTAATGAAAAATGTTTATTTATTTTTAGGCTGCATTCGAAATGAACTCTTTAACCAGCATGATGCTTTTTGTGGCTGTCATCGCAGTTGGCTTCTTTGGGAAAATTTTGGCTGCTCCCGAGGTGGCTCGACAGCAGTTTTTTGACTATTAAATGGATTTACTTTTTGTAATAAATTAAAATGGAAATTACAAAAAACTTAATAAATGCACATTGATTTTTTAAAAATAATTGTTTTATTTTTTTATTCAGGATGTTAAAAAAGTATGTCGCCAAACTTCAGAGGATGATTTTATGTGTAATTTTAAGAAAAAAACTTCTTATAAATATGGTTCCGCAAATGCTTACTTTTAATTTTTTCTTTGTTTTTTCTTTAAGTGTAAAGCCCGCAATTAGGCTGGTTAAGTCGAGCCGAGAATTTCATCTTTTGCCTATCTGCGGTTACATTAAATTTACTTTGAGGCAGGCGTTCTAGAGTGATTAGCTCAGACGAGAAATAATATTAAAAGGCACTTTAAATTCTGTTACAAATACCTATATTTTCATTACAAACCTTTAGTACAAAATTCGCAAAAACAAAGCAATGTCAATAGAATGTCTTGAATAATAACATCAATTAACAATATAAAACATTTAAACACAATTTTTCCTAGAGTCTAACCACAATATAGTTTTTTACTTTGGGTCTAGCACATAATTGTTCAATTCAAGTTTAAAAGGCATCTTATTTCCCTTTAAACACCACTGGTATGAGAGTCTAGGTTTTACAGGTTCCTATAAAAAATTACCTCACCATAACAATTAATGCTTCTTATATCTAAGGCACCATTTTACCTTTCAGCACCAATTTTCTTGCTCCATAAAAATAATGTATCTTTCATGATTTATATGTATATTCACTACTAAAAGTTTTTATGCAATTTTACAACTTGCATCTTGTTACATAAACTGATTTTTACTCTTTTACTCGATCACTTTACTAACTAGGTGTTTTTAATTTAACAGTTAAACTTTGGTTTTGATACTCATTTTTAATATTCATATTTTCACTTTCTATAGATTATTTCACCAACTAGGTGTTATCTTTTTTATGTTAATAGTTACACTGCGTTTTTTAAGACTTTACTTTTTCTTTCTTTATGTTAACTGTTTTACTGCATATTTAAGACTTTTTCTTTTTCTTCTTTATGTTGATTGTTTCACTGATTTTTTATGACTGATTCTTAATAAGCGCGACTCGTCTTTTGATATTAAAAATCTGTTATGTTTTAAGACACATGTTCAAAACTATTTAGGCAAATTTGAACACCAAGGTAATAAATTTTAATCTGGTGACAGGTTTAACCTATTTCTCCAGAAGTGCGCTCATTTAATTTCTTATTTTTTAATATTTTTAATTCCGAGAAAAACAATAAATCAGCCACCTGTTTGTGCTTTGGGCTCCAAGAAAAGAGGTCAATAATTAAAATTTATTTAATATTTAATATTTCGGCGAATTCCAGTGCTGACTCAGTGTTATTTTCTTGGTAACCTACTTTACTAATTTAAAAGGAATTCTGTTGTTTAAAAACATCTTGGATCTATTTAGTTCACAGGTGTTTTTTCTAAATTTGAGCATCTACTTGGTTTAATAAAATGAATTTCAATTTTAGTTTTAAACGGGCTCGCGTTATGATCGGATCGTCGGTAACCCATAGTGTGCGCCAGAAAAATAGTGACTTGTTTCTTGTTAAAGAATAATACTTATGGTGTTTGCTATTGTAGAACAATGTGAATTTATTGTATGGTCAAAAGTTAGTTTTATTTTTCTTTTAAATTGGTTCGACAGTTTACTTTGGTGATAAACAGTTTTTTATTTTTATTTTAGAGATTTGATTTCTTATTGCTTCTTTTTAAAACAATTTATGATTTTTCTTTTTCGGTTAAATAAGGTTTGTGTGCTGCCGGTTAAAACTTTGAAACCCTCTTAATTTTGAGTTCTTTACAATAGCTTGTGCAGTTTTTGAGATGTTTGGCTCAAATTTGAAACGTGTATTTAGCTACAAGGCACACATCATTAAACATACCAAATAAGAGGAAAAAACAACAAGGTGCTATTTTTTCTGTGGTCATGCCCCAGTTTTTCGTCCAAAACTTTTTTGCAGATTCAAAAAAATAAAATAGACTCTTTATTTTATTGAGAAACTTTCTGATCTTTAGCAACTTTTTTGTACTAGGAAAAAGACAAAAAACAAAATTTGTACACTGCTAAATGATATTAAAATTTAAAATAGTTACTATATTACTATATTTTAATTTTATGCGAGTTTTATGTAATTTCTGAATAACAATCGAAGATAAAAATTATCCCTTTTTGTCTTTTTCTCAAAAACGTTTAGAGATACAAAAAATTGCAAGATATCAAAAAGTTTCTAAATAAAACAAGCAATTCATCTTATATTTCTGGATCTGCCAGTGACTTACTGCAAAAAAGTCCTGGGGGGAAAAAGTTAATCAATGCTCAATGTAGTTTATAAGCTTTTCACAAAAATATTAACAGATAGACAAACTACAAAATTTGACGGATATCAATCAAAAGAACAAGCAGGCCTCAGAAAAGATTTCAGTACAGTTGACCACCTATTAAACATGAAAATTCTAATAGAACGAGCCAACGAATACAACAGTTCACTATATATTGCGTTTATAGCTTTCGATAGCATTGAGCACTGGGCAGTAAAAGCGTCTTTAATTAATAGCCGAATAGATCACAGATACACAGATTTAATAGCCAATATATAAAACGAAGCAACAACATTAATCAAAATTCACGAAGAAACCAAGCGAATCCGCATAAGAAGAGGTGTCAGACAGAGTGACACAATATTGCCTAAACTATTTAACCAGGCCCTAGAATATGTTTTTAAAAACTTAAATTGGGAAGAAATAGGCATCAAAGTAAACTGACAATACTTGAACCCCCTAAGGTATGCTGATGATATTGCCCTAATAACAGATAAGAAAGAAGAATTGATAAAAATGCTGGAGGAACTGGACACAGCACCTAAAAAAAAAGGCTTGAGTATGAACTGCATTAAAACTAAACTCAGAACAAACACAGATGAGGATATCACGATCAAAATAAATCAAGAGAAAATAGAACAAGTAGAGGAATATATACGAGTATACCTGGGACAAATTATTAAACTAAAAAAAGAAAACCAAACATCTGAAGTCAAGAGACGAGTAAGATTGGCCTGGGCAGCATTCGGTAAATTAAGCTACATATTAAAAAATTAAAAATATCCTCAGTACCTCAAAACAAAAGGTGCATAATCAATGTAACTTTCCTGTATAGTTTTTGCAAAGTCACTTGAATAACTCCTAATACGGGGTTCTATCGATTTTCATGAAATTTTGCTTCATTCTGCCCTTCAAAAGTTATCCAAGTTCATATAAAATCTTTCTGGTATAATTTCAACCCTACCGACAAAGAAAAGGCGGGGCTCTGCGGTCCGACTACAAAGTATTTGTCTTGCGGCCGACCGAGGCCAGGTGGATGGACGGCACCTGATTGGCAGATTTTTTTGAGATGCGCTTTTTATTGCTTTCAGGTGTTCGTTTCGGAACCCCTTTAGTCGGCACTATGCAGAGTTAGAAAATATATTAGTGTCGTTTCTGTAGGTGTAGGAATATAAAGTTTTATTATCTATTTTTATTTCTATTTATTATTATTTATTTCTACCGCGCATGTCACTTTCTTTAAAGGATATGCCGATGGTCGGCTTTTATCTTTGTTCAACTGACTTTGCAAAAACTTTACTTATAGTTTTTGCAAAGTCAGTTGAACAAAGGTTAATGCCGACCATCGGCATATCCTTTAAAGAAAGTGACATGGGCGGCGGTAGATATACTCATGAAAATTATTTCATTTAATTATGGCGTAAACTAAAGAAATTAAAATAGATTATGAAAGTTTCTATTCCTACACCTACAGAAACGACACTGATTTATTTTCTAACTCTGCATACTGCCGACTAAAGAAGTTCCAAAAAGCGCACCCGAAAGCAATTAAAAGCAGCGCCTTTTCTCTGTCGGTAGGGTTGAAATTATACCAGGAAGATTTTATATGAGTTCGGATAACTTTTGAAGGGCAGATTGAAGCAAAATTTCATGAAATCGATAGAACCCCGTATTAGGAGCATTTCAGGTGACTTTGCAAAAACTATACCTGTGGATCCCAGACCTAGACACTTACAAAATCAAACATTGATAAGGTAACAAAAGCCCAAAGGTCAATGGAAAGACAAATGTTACATGTAAGCTAACAGATAGAAAAAGGAATGAATGGATTAGAAATGAAACAAAAGAAAGAGGAGAAGTACCAAAATTAAAATGGAAATTTGCCGGTAATAATATCAGACAGCATGTATTATAAACTGGAGACCTTGGGAAAATAAAAGAAATAGGAAAAACCCCAAATGAGATGCGCGGACGATTTGAAGAGACATGCAGGAGCTAACTGGACGAACACGGCGACAGACAGAGAAGAGTGGAAGATATTGGGGGAGGCCTATGTCCAAAGATGGATCGATGAAGGCTAGATATAGATAGATAGAGAAGTAAATCAGTGTCCTTATAGTGATGTCCAGGTTCAATGTCATTTCCATTGCTGCTGCTGGCTGGCTGGTTTGGCAAAGCCCTTGTGCACGATGTGCGGCACAGAAGCAGAAACTTCGCTGATGCTTAGAGTAGAGCCGAGGGAGAGGGGCGGGCTCGATTAGTGTGCAACAGGCTGCATTATTTGATGAATCAGACACCTTTATTGTAACGGTAACCAAGGCAACCTTCAAATAAAAACAATGACAATTTTAGTCGTCGTAAAACTATTTTTTATTTTAGAGAGCTAATTTCATAATTTGCGAGGTGGAAACTTAACGCAACAAAGTGCAAACAAATCGTTTTTTCGAGAAAACGCACTAATCGCACCCCTGCGACAAAAGTGACACAAGTAAAAATTCTCCGTTTTTCAGAAATCGCAAAAAAAGTGTTTAGTATATACCAAATAAAATAAATGGATTCATGACAGATCCGATACCTTCCTAGCTACTCTATTAGCACACTTCAAGTGAAGCCATGATAATACATCAGCCTTGAAAACAGATTTTTGTAAATATCTCAGAAACTAAAGCTCTTACGAAGTTTTTGGTTACAAAATAAATTATTGAGTTAATGTCTACTATATCCCGAAAACCGTATATTGACACGAAGCTTCGTTAAAAAGTTATAATTTTTTAAAGTTTTTAATGATCAAAAAACTGTCATTAGCATTACTGGATTTTATGGATGCTTGTGTGAGGTGAACGAAAGTAAAACTGAACTAAGAATTAAATCTTATATCACATATTACTCGACTTTTGGTTTTATGGACATATCATCCTTTACCTCTCGGCTAAAGAACTATATAAAATCGGAGATTTTATTAATTAATTACAAAACAAGCAGTATTTTAAATTATGAACATTTTTAAGTTTTTAAATAGAAGTCGCACAGGTAATCACCCTTAACTCTAACTGTATAGCCTAGAGGTAAACAGCATATACATAATATTCCAATACCCACGGTAACTGCCCATTCATGATGCAAACATGAGGGCCTCGGGGTCTTTAAGCAAAAAAGACCTGATTGGTTGCTTTCAAAGATATATGCATATTATTTCCATATAGTACGTATTATTACAATACCTACGGTACCTTACGATGCAGAATGCAAACATATTTGAAATAGCAATATCAATGGACACTAAGTCTATCCTTTTTGCGATCATTAAGTTAAAATGTCCTGATTGTTTATACTTTACACATGCATATTATTTTATTCGTGTATTCCTCAAGTCAAATCATCGGCTCACAGTTGACAAAAACTCTATCTATGTAAATTTAATATCTGTGCATTTTTCGTACCTTTATTTCTGAATGTTTGCATCAAATCAACCATTGTGTAAATAGGTAATAGGGAGTATTGGAATATTACGTATATGGTAAACAGTCGTAACTGTACATTTGGCTAGTTTGAGTTATGTATATTTAAAATCAGCAGGTCCGATTTATTATTGAAGATAAAAAACGTAAGTCCTGTATTCCTGATTGCCTATAGTTTTAGATTTAAAATGATGCTTGTGTGAGGTGAACGAAATTAAAACTAAAGTAAGAATTAAATCTTATTTCACATATTACGCGACTTTTTGTTTTATGGACATACCATCCTTTACCTCTCGGCTTTAGAACTATATAAAATTATTAAGATTTTATTAATTATTTACAAAGCAAGCAGCATTTTAAATTATGAACATTTTAAAGTTTTTAAATAGAAGTCGCACAGGTTATCACCCTTAACTCTAACCACAGTAAACTAAACTCTAACCATATAAAATCGGAGGTTTTATTAAGTATTTACATCTTTCTGTATCAATTTTTGTGGTTTTTAGAAAAGTTTCATTTTGAAATTTTTTAAAAAATACGCATTTCCAATTATCGAGGTAAAACGCAATAGACCCGTATATTGTTTTTCATCAGATAGAAACGACATGAAATGCTAAAATCGTACCGGTACGATTTGGGAAACCCCAACGTGGTACGATTTACTGTCAATAAAAATAAATAAATAAAATTTTAACATTAATTTTCGGATCTAATAATAAATTCAAGTTTGTAAATTATTGAAAATTTTCTATGCTATACTACTAAAGAATATAATTTGTGCAAATTACTTACCGAAGTAGAGCCTTACACAAACTTAAAAAAAGTTTTATCAAAATACCCGAAATATTTTAACTTCTATTTGCTACCGAAAGCAAAACGCAACACGTCCAAAACAACTCTACCCAGGCCTATCAAAACGGACGGGCCACGATCCTCCACTTTGTTGACGTCAGGGGCTGATTTTTTTTTTGATAGTCACGTCACGACACAGCTGGTTGTCTTTAAAATATTGAAGTTGGGATGACCGTTCATGAGTATTTGATTTTTTCAAAAATGAAGCCGGCTTTGAGATTATTTTTACTATATTCTTGCAGAAAATTCTTTTTAATGTATGGTAATCCTTAATTTTTCAGAGCCGCTTCATTAACTCACACTAAAATTAAATTTAAAACAGAAGCGAATGTGTCAAACACAGATGACAATGTCAAATACATGTCAAATATAACAGTTGTCATGCGGTACATGGCGGGTAATTTCAATTTAATATAAGGAATGCTAAATATTTTAACCTTTTAATCATCTTGCATCCTTACAAAAGTTTGGTGGAATATGAGGATGGTGTATGAGAATATTTCATAAAAATTTCACGGAAATCTGTAGTGCCATTTTGAAAATATCCTAAAAAAACTTCTGACCTCCCATAAGACCCAATGTAAAAGTCAGCCCCCGGAGAACAGCTGTTGTTTTCAGGGTCGTGGCCTGTATTTTTTGTTGCCTTGCTCTACCATGTGACTGCTATCTGAAAGACACGACAACTACGGCCGACAGATGAACTATATTTTGGCACCTCATATGAAAAACTGCAGTGGTACGATTTAGGCAACGGTACGATTTTGAGGACTTTACCCTATATCCTTTTGCTTTAACCTATTACTTATATACAGCAAAAATTTTTGTCTACAATGAAAACACACTTTCCTTTGTATAATTTGTTATGAATTAAAATATTTCTTTCCAGTTCAACGCCGCGTTTAATCTTGAAATGAGACTTTAGTCTTCTTTAATTGTTTTGTTTCAATATACTCCATTTTGTAAAAAAGCAAATTGTCTTCATATAAGTAATATTTTGCTTCCAGAGACAACGGTGCCTTAGATTAATTCAGTTCCAATTTATATTAAAACAATTTCTGTTTCACATTAAAATAAAGAGGCAAGACATTTTTTGTGCTATATCAAGAAAATATTCTCTTGATGAATAGGAAAGTACAAATTATTTTAATTCAAAGCAATTTGCTTTGATATAAGACATTTTTTTTTACCGTGTAATAGTACAGAGTAGAACATACCTATATTAATTTGCAAGAATATTGTAATTAATACTCTGAGAATTTCTCGTTCCTGTATTGAGACACCGCGCACCTGCATTAATGGGCATTTTCCGAGAATTTATGTGGGTCTTCGGTAGTTCAATGCTTAGAACGTTTGCGTACAGAGCAAGAGGTTCCGGGTTCGAGTCCCGGCCGAAGACAGAAAAACTTTTTTTCTTATTTTGCTTTCTTTAATTTCACTTTATAGTTTTAGGTCCTTGCATTATTGCATTATTTGCAATTTGGTATTTGAGAATTATATTGGTAATCGCCCATTGCGATCAGAAATTTTAACACACGAAAAGGTGATCTCATGCTTTCAGACGTTGATTCTTTACGTCTAATTTGAGTTATCATACCTTTGACAGTGGGAAAGAAGAATTTAAGAGATCAGTTGGATGAATTGGTCAAGTTAATACCATGAGAATTTCTCGTTCCTGTATTGAGACGTGCACCTGCATAGATGGAAGTTTTCCGAAAATGTATGTATGGTCTTCTGTAGTTCAATGCTTAGAACGCTTGCGAACAGAGCAAGAGGTTTCGGGTTCAAGTCCCGGCCGAAGACAGAAAAACTTTTTTCTTATTTTTCTTTCTTTACTTTCACTTGTTGTTTATAGTTTTAGGTCCTTGCATCATTTGTAATTTGGTATTTGAGAATATTGTAAATGTTGTGTGAAATCTCATTAAAAATTAAAACCACTCTCTAAATTAATATCTTAATGCTTTTAATTAATGGTGGACTTTTCCATTTATAAACCGATATGTATTAATTATAAAATAATAACAGTCACCCCAAAATTTCAAAATTAATACATATCGGCTAATAAATCAAAATTTCTGGCATTTTGAATTTAATTTAATTAATAAATTCAGCGGCATTTACACACCCCAAAGTACCAAATTTAAACAAAAATTTTTAAAAAATTATTAACTTGGGTTCTTACCGGACCTCTAAACACCTGAAAAAATTTAAAAATTTTTTTTTATAAATTAGTTTTTGAAAAAACTACGGTTTGAAAAAGTATTATTTTTTTTTAATTTGACTTTTTTTTCAATAAATAGTTTTTTGAAAAACTACTTTGGCTTTTTTTTCAAAAATATTTTTTTTTGCTTATTAAAAAAAATAGATAAAAGTTGTATATTGAATTATTATAATTTTTCAATTTTTTCTTTATATATATTGGACTGAAAAAGCCCTTGTCATTACGTATCAATTGCGTTTGTGACTTTATTATTTTAACCATGTATCAAGGGTTGTATTTGTGCAACATTCAGTTACCGGTTCTTGCCGGAGTATTAGCTATGATTTATTGTTTCAGTTTTGGCGCATGGGATTGGCCCACGTATTTTATTTAACGTGTGGCAAAAGACTCCGGGTTCACAGGATAAAAATTAATCCGTTTTGAACTATGTATGTAAAAATAGTAATGACTGATCTATATTGATAGATAATATAGCAAGATTAATTAATTTAGTTAAATTTTTATGAAAATATTATGTTAAATAAAAAAGGCTTTAAGGTAATTACGTGCACACACTCTCGAAATATCAATTTTTCAAGTTTTGCTTAAGAGGAAAAAAACGATATGCTACATATTTTTGGAGGCGACTGTACCATCTTCAGAATGCACAGTATATTAAAATCACATTTTTTAAAAGCTAGTTGATATTTCCTTACTTTCTGCATCAATTTGTCAAAATTACAACCATGAAATAATTTCGATCGTTCAGAACCGACAAGCTGACCACCGCACCGTGCGACGCCTTTCTTACGTCAGTATTTTTTATTTTGACATACGTAGCACTTATCGTGGTGGTCGCTAGTGTATTTTAATTTTTTGTCCACGTGACCGGTACCGGCCAATAGAGCTCCTGTTATAAGGCACCGGCCCATAAGGCAGCGGCCTATGTGGCACCGGCCATAAGTCACTGGCCCATATGGCACCGGCCCACCGGGAATTTTTTAATTTTCCCATATGACCCTGGTTGTATTTAATATTCTCAATAGAGAATTATTGAAATAAAGCCAGGCTATAATAGTGCCAGGCACAAGGCCAGGCACGAGGCCAGGCACAATTTTGACACCTTCACATTGTAATATTAGCTGTGATCTTTCAACACACGGCCTTTGTTTACTATATAAACCGGAATAAATAGTGCCTTCTTTTATTAAATGAAAATAAACGACGAAAGTTTTAAATTCGACTTTGGTATGTCAATTTGGAAGGATCAATTGTCAGTTTTCAATGTGAATGTGTCAAAATAGTTCCTGGCACAATAGCCTGGTTGTATTTCAATAATTCTCTATTAATTTGCGATTTCCTGTAATCAACAAGTTAATTCCGGCTCGAGCCCAGTTAAAATTTTTAACGGAAGCTTGTAAAAATTCACTAAAATTTTCAGGAAGTAAATTATAGGATAAAACGCCCAATATTCCTGTCTAGTATTTTCGCAGTAAAATGCTCAGTTTAACCAATTTAATTCCTTTTAAACTCTTCGTGAATTTAAATGAATTTAATTTGGGTTTATTGACAGAAGTAAATCCTTTTGCTTTATCGCAAGGTCTTTATACTTTATCTACATAATTTGAAAGATCATTAAACCTGACTG
The DNA here is from genome assembly GCA_963576565.1 of Aspidapion aeneum. Taxonomy (NCBI): domain Eukaryota; kingdom Metazoa; phylum Arthropoda; class Insecta; order Coleoptera; family Brentidae; genus Aspidapion; species Aspidapion aeneum. The sequence continues at coordinate 56,514,683 of OY755039.1, forward strand.
GCCAACTTTAATCCTGATTAACTCGGCGCCGGACAATTTTTTTTTTAAATGTGTAGATGAAAAACAAAATATATTATTTATATAAAAACATCTTTAAAAAATCCTTTACGCAATTTTTTTGAAATTTGTTTTTGTTGAGTAAAGTTAAATCCATTAAGTCGACTGTTGAATCTTGGTAGTTGTAGTGTTTGGTAACCTGGTAACACTACGTGACTAATGACCTCAAGCAATGTAATATTTCAAGTTTGAGATTGATGATTGATCCGCCATTTTGATTTTTTTTAGTTTGAGTAAAATATTTTGTTAAATGACCTCAAGCAATGTAATATTTCAAATTTGACACAAATCGGTTAGTAAATAAGAAATAAACTGTATTTAGTGATCTCAGGCACTGCAAACTTTCAAGTTTCAGACAAATCGGTTTTAAAAAATAAAGAAATCCGCCATTTTGGATCCGCCATTGTTGTAATAAAAAACGTAAATTGTAGTTTTACCAGGTTACCAAACACTACAACTACCAAGATTTAACAGTCGACTTAATGGATTTAACTTTACTTTATAAAAACAAATTTCCAAAAAAATTGCGTAAAGGATTTTTTAAAGATGTTTTTATATAAACAATATATTTTGTTTTTCATGCACAGATTTAAAAAAAAAAAATTGTCCGGCGCCGAGTTGGCCCGGCGCCCAGTTAGCGGCGCCGAGTTGGCCCGGCGCCCAGTTGGCAGTTGTCCCATTCCGTTACTGGTTGCCGTAAACCATTTGTTTTATGTAACAGCTACAGTTGTCCAGTTAAATACACATGACTGGTCAAATTCTGTAGGCAACCTCTGTAAAAGTCTAAAGACCTTGACTTTATCGTATAACTTATAAAGGCGGCTCTCCATGCAGCGTATTATCCGCGCGGATTTTTTTTCTCAGGCTTTGATTGGCCGAAATTTTTTAATCAACCAATCAGAGCCCAAGGAACGATAAATCTGCGCGGATAATACGCTCCATGGACCTAACAGTAGACAGTAGAATACCTATATTAATTTGTAACAATATTGTAAATGTTGTTTGAAATTTCAATATAAATTAAAATTATTATATAAATGCTTTAATTAATTCTTTTGAAACTTGAAAACAATCATATTCATTTATTTGAAATGAGATCTATCTATCTATTTAGACTTCTTTGATCCGTCTTTGGACATAGGCCTCCCCCAATATCTTCCATTCTTCTCTGTCTGTCACCGTGTTCATCCATCTAGTCCCCGCATGCTTCTTCAAATCCTCAGCCCTCTCATTTGGGGTCTTCCTCTTCTGCTTTTATTTTCCCAAGGTATCCGTTTTACAATACATTTGTTCCATCGATCGTCTTTCTGTATGATATTATGACCGACAAATTTTAATTTTGCTACCTCTTCTCTGACATCCCTTACTTTTGTTTTATTTCTTATCCATTTATTGCTTTTTCTATCTGTTAGCTTTACATGTAACATTTGTCTTTCCATTGATCTTTGGACTTTTGTTAGCTTATCCGTGTTTGATTTTGTAAAGGTCTAGGTCAGGGGTCCATATGTGAGTACAGGCAGGATACCTTAGTTATACACTTTCGTTTTTAGGTGCTTAATATATTTTTTATTTTTTAATATGTAGCTTAATTTACCGAATGCTGCCAAGGCCAATGTTACTCGTCTCTTGATTTCAGCCGTTTGGTTTTCTTTTTTTAGTTTAATAGTTTGGCCCGGATGTATATATTCCTCTACTATAGGATAGTATGATTTTATTTAAAAAAATGTTTTGTTTATAAAGCATAAATTTTTAGTCATATTATTATTGATAATTACTTTTTTAATTGCAATAAATTGACTTTTTATGTAAAGTGATAGATAGTATTTAGCATTGAAAAAGTTTTTATATATATTTTTTAATCGCTTATGGATTATTACCTTCCTAGCCCATACAGCAATGGCTAGAGAAGGTATTGTTTTCAACAAAAGTTTTTTTGAGATAACGCCAAAAAACTGTTATTTGGGTGTATTTTGAACTATCCAAGCAATAACGTCGTGATGTCTGTCTGTATGTAAGTGTGTGCGTGTGTGTATGTCTGTCTGTAACACGATAGCTCCTAAACCGGTGAACCGATTTTTATGAAATTTTTAAAATAGTGTTCGATACTGTTACAAGCTGATTACATTTTAATTAAAATTAATAAATGCAATTTTTTAAAAAATGCTAATATTTTAGCGGAGCGTCGCATCAATATGCGGTTTCTGGAATATAGTAGAGCACATTTTGTTAGGTGATCCGTGATATTTTTCTCAAACATTTAATTAACCAAAAACTTTATCAAAGTTTTCGTTTCGGAGATATTTACAAAAAACTGTTTTTAACGTTGATATTGCATGGAGTTTACTTGGAGTGTGCTAATGAGCTATGACGTTCTCAGATCCGTTATGGATCCATTTATTATTTTTTAGTTTTTCGAATACACTGGTCTGCAAAAAAAAATTCTTGAGTCCTGGCATTATTTCCGCTGATTCTTATGTAAGACGATGCCCTGAATCCAAATATAGCTTGCGTTTTCTTTTACCACCCACCATTTTTGAGGGAGCAGCCCTTTTACCTATTTTTATCATTTTTCGATAATAATTATAATATTATGGACATAAATTTAAATTTTTAAGTATAAAGAGAGTTATTTTAGTTTCAAACACTAATAAATACATGGGTGCACCCAGAGGAGGGGGCCTTGGGGCCCGCCCCCCCCCAAGCCTTAGATTTTTTTACATATATTCCACGTTTCATAAAAAAAAACACAAAAAATAGCTTAAAATTTGACATCATGGGGATATAGAGGCGTCGGTCCCCCAAGACATATTCCTGGGTGCGCCACTGATAAATAAGGACTTTCGTACCTCCATTTGGTGCTTGCTTTCCTTTTATACCCTAAGGTACAACCCTCTCGTCTCAAAAACCAGCAGTACTCCGCCAACATGCTTGCATTTCACTTCCCTGAAAACCTCTTTTCCAACTTAGGGATGTCTTGATGAAACCGTTTCCCGTATTCATCCGAGACTTCTCCTAAATTTTCAGGAAAGAAGTCCAGATGCGAGAGAAGGAAGTGCACTTTAATGGACATGTTACATCCCATGGCCTTGTACGCTAAGGGCAATTCCTCGACCTAAGCGTTCAAAAATTCTTACACACGTTTTGGAATGCAAACCAAGCTCGTTTTTCTTTCTGATTCAGGTGTTCAATAAACGTCGAATCTGGAAAAAGTTGTCTATTCTGGGGCCACACAAAAACACCTTCCTTGATTTTAGCCTCACTAAGACGAGGAAATTTAGTTTTCAAAAATTTAAATGCGTCGCCTGTTTTGTCCAGTGCTTTTACAAACTGTTTGATCAATCCAAGTTTGATGTGCAAAGGTGGCAAGTAAATATTATCTTGCGGGACTAATAAGGGTCGTTGGCGACATTTTTCTGACTGGGAGTAAATCTTTCTCGCAAAGGCCAGTTCCGTACAATGTAATGTTTGTCCCGTGCTCGGCTGTCCCATTCACAAATGTTTTATTTTTTTATTATAGTTTCTGCATGAGCGTATACAAGGGGGGAAGAGGGCTTGGGGGCGATGTTAAAACTATTTATTTTCCTACTTTTTAATATGTCAATAAATAAAAGTGGAAAAAATTTTCAAGCCCCTCCAAGGCGATTTTTTGTATATGCCAGTGGTTTCTGTATATAGTATATAACTTTATATACTAATATGTTGCTTTATACTTTGCTATAACGTTTATTACCTTTACCGTTAAGCTGCTGGCAGCTAAAATTTTATAAAAAAAATTTGAAAGTGCATATAAAACGGTAAAATCGACAATGTCCATTTACCATTTATGCAAACCCCCCCCCCCCAAAACAAATGGCTTACCACCTTGCTATAAATATTAATGTTTGAGAACACTAAACTCTCCAGTCTCTCAGAAATAATGATGTTAAGGCCAAAAAAATCCTTTCCGTCCTACCAAACTATCGAAAAGCAGTAAAAATAGGTAGGGGGGGTCTCCCCCGCAAATGGGGGGTGATGATAAAAAACTGAGTTTATATTTGGATTAGGAGGTCATTTTACATAAGAATCGGCAAGAATCTCCGATTTTCATGCCGACCAGTGATATTGACCCACCCCTTAGCTATTATAATTTGAGACTGTTTTGGACGGCAATCCTACGACTGCATGGACTAGAGTTCAAAAATTAAATATCGGTACAAAAGTTTTATTTGGTTTTTCTTTATTTTTAAAGTTAATTTGAATTACTGAGAGATCAAACCAACGGCGTATACAAGGGGGGGGGGGAATGGGGGTGATTACCCCCCCCCCAAGACATGCAATGGACGAACAATGATTCACCAAGATGCACAATGATAAACTCGAAAAAACAAATATTATTAATTAATAGTACCTATAACTATGTAAATCTATTACCCGGTGCCTCCAGCCGATGGATTACCCCCCCCCCCCCAAAGCGCATGAGCTGGATAGGAACTTCGTTATACAGTGACCTTACTGGATACGCCGTTGGATCAAACTCACTGACAAATGCTTACTATGCTATTGCACATTACCGTGAGCCAAATTTTTGCAGTTATTTGACCTGTAAGTATTTAAAAAATACGCTTAAACCGGTTGAGTTCAAGTCTGTAGACTTAGTAATTAGACCCTGGTCTAAGTGCTAAGTTTTAAGATCTTAGTGAGTACTGGTTTTAAAGTCTATATTTATTATATTATTATTTTTTTCTTTAAATAGACCAAATTTTCGTATTTAACAAAGCATTGCTCGTTTACCTGGCAAATTCAAAAACTAATTTCCAACCGTTTCACCTGGATCTATAGGATCCATGTTAGGCCCATATTACGACAGGTATAACGGTGTGTAAAGCAGCGGTGGTGCGTTCCTTCTTGAAACTGGAAAGCAAATCGGTTGAATTTCACACCGTTGAGTACAATACATAAACAGAAGCTACGCTCTTTGGTTGAAACTCGTAGACAATGATTGTGTATGAAAAAAATGTCGGACTTTCATTGTCTTTATTTATTTTAAACAAGACGTTTCGTTTAGCAAATATATCTAACCGTTTTTAAGTGTAAACTTAACAATCCAGCAGTGTGGCAGGGTCAAATTTTGCACCATCCCCGGATTATATTTTAAAAATCCCTAGATCTATGTTAATTTGTATCCCGCAAACGCCAAGCATTGCACCCTGCATTCTGAAAATAAAATAAGGCAAAACCATTATTTAGAAATACAATAAAATGTTTTTTGGTAGCTAAATTATTATAGGTAGATATGTTCATTAATCAATCAAGACTTGATTAATATTAAAGCTAAAACAATCTTGATTTTTATCATTATTTATTTTTTGGTATCTAGGATGCTTCAGCTGTTTTGGTTTTGTTAAAGTTAATGGTTGAAAAACTTCTGTCAACGTTGGAATTTGAATGTGGCAAACTCACGATATCAAATATAAAATAACATAGTGTGGGCAACATAAAAGATTCATCAGCATACTTCATTTTTGACATTTTTGTCCTAAATTCTTAAATATTAAAATTGTTTAATTTATTTCATGTCTCAAAATTCATTAAAGTGATATAAAATATACTTGGTATTTATCAAATAAAATCGTTTTTGTTAAATTTTCCCTAGATTTTGCAACAAAATCCCTTTATCCCTGCTATTCATCGAAAATCCCTAGATTCGGGATAAATCCCTAGACCTCGCAACACTGGAATCCAGTCTACAGACTACTACCAATGTTTACATGTGTAATCATTTCTACTACTTATACTACTTGGTGTGCAGTTAGGTGTGACGGCTCGACCTTTTTTTTAATCTTAAGACGCTGGTTTTCCTTAAGTTCCTTATGTTAGGTCCGTGCATGGTTGAGTGAAAACTTCTTTACTCTGCATTACAAATTCAGCTTCAATAAACTTTCATTTTCGCCAATGCATTAAACCTAACTCCTTATGCAAATCTTTAGCTTCAGACCATTGAATTCTGTGATGCCTTTGACCGTGCATGATCCACTAAATCGGATTTTTCAATATCCCCTAATTGGGTACTTTTTACAAGCTTTTATTTAACTTCAGATGTTCTGTCTATCTAACTAACTAACTATCAAATCTTGTGAAGCGTTTTTGACACACTTCCCATTATCCGATTTGGATGAAATTTGGTACACACATAGTGGTACCATGACAATACAACATTATGAAAAAATATCCTCCCACCCCTACCCCCACCCCTTCTATAGAAAAATGTGTTTTTGACACACATCCCGTTATCCGATTTGGATGAAATTTGGTATACATATAGTGAACCGATGACAATACAATATTATGAAATAAATATCCTCCCACCCCTACCCCCACCCCCTTTCATAGAAAAATGAGTTTTTGACACACTTCCCATTATCCGGTTTGGATGAAATTTGGTATTCACATAGTGGTCCGATGACAATACAACAATAATGAAAAAATATCCTCCCACCCATACCCCCACCTCCTTCCATAGAAAATGCATTTTTGACACCCTTTCCATTATCCGATTTGGATGAAATTTGGTATACATATAGTGGTCCGATGACAATACAACATTGAAAAAAAAATCCTACCACTCCTACCCCCACCCCCATCTATAGAAAAATGCGTTTTTGACACACTTCCTATTATCCGATTTGGATGAAATTTGGTATACATATAGTGGTGCGATGACAATACAACAATAATGAAAAAAATGTCCTCCCACCCCTACCCTTCACCCCCTTCCATAAAAAATGCGTTTTTGACACACTTCACTTCAAATGACTTTTATAAAATTTGGTATATGCATAAAGGTCCGATGGCAATACAGCCCAAACAAAAAATATATTTCTACCTCTACCCCCACCCTCTCCTTCCCCCAATAGAAAAATGAGTTTCCAAACAACTCACGATCAGCGATTTCATTATAATCTAGAATAAACTCTTCTGTTCTGTTATTGAACAAATATTTTCATTTAATAGAGTAGATAGCTGAGACTAAAAAGTTGAAAATAAATTAGTCAAAATTTTTTTTAAGTCACAAGCTTTTATAAAATGCACTAAAAATTAAAAAATAATTTTCTAATATTATCATAATAATAAAAGCGATATCCGCAAATCAAAGCATAAGTTAATCTAAAGTTGTGATCTAAACACTTAAAGAATATTCAACATAGCAGGTCATCAAAGATATGTTTGATGTGCCGCAATGTTATGCCATTGCCATACCTATGTCAGAGAAATGCTGGGGTATCTTAGATCGGGTTGGGTGGGTTTGGTACCTCTGCATTTTTCTGCTAGATTGATTCTTGCAAATAGTGATATTTAATTGATACGGATATCTTATCGTGCTAACATCGTCAAGATTTCCATGATAATATTAGAATATTAGAAAATTATGTTTTAATTTTTAGTGCATTTTATAAAAGCCTGTGACTTAAAAAATTTTTTTAACCAATTTATTAGATGTTTCTTTAATCTAACCTTAAGAGGGCGTTTCGCTTCACCTTCATATGATTTACCACACTCACACTGGATTTGGTAAATGCATTCCTAATTATTTGAGGGATTTTCTGGTTTTGTTATAGCTACAAATCTACTTATCGAATTTCCCGATGAAAATACTGTTTTAATATTATAGTGTTTGGCTATTTGTTGTATGTTTTCTGACACCCTTTGAACATATGGAATTTTAATAACACCCAACGGGTTATTATTTTGAAAATTTGCTACATTTGGTTTGTTTTTAATTTTAGAGATCGTTGAGTTTAATAATTTCTCAGAATAATCATTCTGTATTAAGTCCTAAATTTGTAGATTTTTGTGGTATATTCTTTATTATCACTACAAATATTTACGCATCTTAAATACAAACTTCTTATTACTCCGTGTTTTGTAGCAACATAATGTTTAGACTTAAAATTTAGGTTCTGTCCCGTGTATGTAGGATTTCTATATACATACAGTGGTTTGAATGTTTCTGTCTATTCGACATCGTTTTTTTTATAGACTAGTTTTTTGAAATAATTACTTTTTTTAGTGAATGATTTTTGAACCACGACGGCGTGGTGTAGTGGTAGCAATGTTTGCTTCCCATACCGGCGGTCCGGGTTCGATTCCTGGCTAGGTAATTGGTTGTTTGTGTTTATTTAAAAATGTTTTAACCTTGCTCGAACTTTGCGAAACTGGATAGGATAGTTGGATGGAAAGTCCCAGTATAAATTAAAAAAATAAAGAAATATACTACTTTTTGAAAAAGCATTTTTTTTATAATAATGTTTCTTTGGAGAATGTTTCTGTCTGAACCGGTAAGGATATGTTTGCGATCAATTCACCAAGGTTAGATTTAACACTGATTTTGATCTCGACAGGAGGACAGGGGAGCTATAATTTAAGAAAAAGTAAGTTATATTCTTCACTCTTCTTTCAGAAGGCAGTTAGCTGTCTAAGAAGTAGGGTATAATCGACGCAAAGAAAACTCAGAAGATTTATATTTTTGATCACAGTAGCCAGTTTACAAACGACCATCCACACCATTCTAATGGCCTATCGGCACTTTATCATCAGGGTAGCTATTCTGGATCTAGAGCGATGTGACCATCCACATCACATGCTTTGACCAATAGCAAACTCTGAGCGGTCGCGTGTTGTGCGAAATGACTTATTTCGACCATAGTCGCCCGCTCTTGAGAGTTAGTGAATTTAACGTGTTCGAAGTGAAATTTGTTCTCCTGCCTTGTACCGACTGAACATTTCTCGGTCGGATCGTAGAAGCTTGCGCAATGGAGTTCTTTTTGCATAGCACATGACGGCTCGGAGCTAATTTAAAGCTTGCCATTGGCCAAAGCATGTGATGGGAACTATCACATCGTTCAAGACCCAGAATAGCTACCCAGCTATATTGTTAATAAATATGTTAAATACAAATCTTTTATAAATCCTTAGTCCCTGTTCTAGCGACCGTGAAATTTGCCAGGGCTTAGCTTTTCGCGCTGGAGCCCATGGTGTAAAATAGGTCGTCAGGAAAGAGTCCACAGCAGGTCGATACAAGCATTAGAAACACGTACAGTTAAATCTTACACAGAGAAAGATGTGTGTAATTTTTTTTCAACAATTGGTAATTTTTTTTTATGTACAATTTGTGTTTGAAATGGGTACAAAACTAATTTCAGCAAAAATTTTCAACAGGATTGTGTAATAACAAGTTTTTAAAACAAATTCTTTTTATACAGCGCTGAGAAAAATGGTATACTTTATGCCCGTGCAGTTTTTTTAAAAAACTATTAAACAATTTTTTACAGTTTATTCCCTAATTTTTCAACTTTTAGTCAATTTTGGAAATATTATATGCATAATACTATGCAATAAAATGCTTACTTTGTTTTATATTTTTCCACAATAAAGTTCAAGATTGGTTTATTTTTGATTAGGGACTTATTGCAATAAAGCCAGGCAGTAATTGTGCCGGGCACTATTCTGACAGTTTCGCATTAAAAGAACAGCTGTCTCCTTTCAAAATTAGGCCTTTGTGTATTATAAGAGCCGGAATTAATAGTGCCGCCACTATTAATGGAAAATAAACGACTGGATTTATTAATTAGACTTTGGTATGTCAATTTTGAAAAAAGAATTGTCAGTTGTGAAACTGTCAGAATAGTGCCCGGCATTATTATTGCCTGGGTTTATTGTAATAAGTCCCTAATGTGTCGTAGTAGTAAAGTAGACTTTTTTGCCAGCATAATTTTTGTAGCAATTTTATTTTATGTGAAGACCTTTTGCTTAGAGGTGTTTGTAAAAAGCCTGTAGGTTAACCTTAACACCATTATGATGCAAAAATGATACGATTATGCAGATAAAAAGGTGCATGATAACTTTCATACATCTTTGGCTGATATAAAAAATAAAGTTTTCAGATAGTATCAGGACGTATAATATGCTACCAAGACAACAGTATATCACTGTGCTATATTTAATAAGTCCCTACCTAATTTTAAATGTTTTTTATAAGATTTTACTTATCGATATCCTAATTCTGATACGTCGTAACCCACAAAAAAATTAAAATTCATATTTTTGCTTCAAAGGTTAATAATTATGCATATCTATATGCTGCTAAATCCTCGCAATCAAAAAAAAATATAAAACGGTCATTCCCACGATTTCTAATACGTCGCTTACCCTATGTAATTTGCTTCTAACTTTTCTTATTCCTGTAAAATTTTGTTGAGTTGGGTTAACGTGTCAGAATTAGGGTGACTATTTTAAAATATCTTTTTAATAAACGTGAAATTTAGTACCCGTGAATTTAAAAATCAAACAAGTTTCGTGGCAAATCGGGTAAAAAAAAGTTTTTGTTTCTCTTATATTTTTCCGTGGGTAGCTTGAAAGCTTAACCTCACAGAGGTCCAACATCTAATGGACACCTAATAAGTGTTGACAGTTAACTGTTTCGTCCTTATGGGACTCCTCAGAACACTGCTTAGTCAATGTGCCACCCTTGCGAAGTTAATTAGACGGTTTTGTCTCTATTCCTATATAAATAGTGAGAAAACTATCGCAAGAAGCGTCACCTACCGAGATACGAGAGAAACTAGAACAAGAGCAGGCGAAAATAAACTGCTATATATATCGATCAATGAAAAGATCGATTGCAAAGAAAAACAAACAAAACATCCGTGACCTACGACAGCTCTCTGTCTTTCAGGCCAGAAGAACAAAATCGTTTAATTAACTTCGCAAGGGTGTCACATTGATCAAGCAGTGTTCTGAGGAGTCCCATAAGGACGAAACACAAAAAAACCCTCTTACATCCGTCATCATTGTACAAGTATGTTTTAAGGAAAATATAAATATCTCCATAACAGGTGGCACAAATGGATGTTGTAATATAGCATGGTTAAAAGCCGTAGGATTCATAGGCTGCTTAAGAGGGAAGAAAAGAAAGAGAAATATATTTTGGGCGGTGTCTTCATTTTTTTTTCGCTGTTTGTGACCTGTATTCGGACTGGTAGTGGGAAAGTAGGGACCTCTCGTCTTCATGAAGTTTTTCGTCATTCTGTCGTGTGCAGTGAAATAGGTGAGAAGTGGGTATTTGTTTTTCACGCGAATTTTAGCTTAGCCCAGGCCGCGTATTACATTTAGCCTTCAGGAAAAAGTACAGATAGTTCAATGGTATTTCGGGGGAAAAAGCTGTCAAAATGTGTCAAAAATTTATTTGTTGTCGCGTTTGAGGGAAAGGATATTCCAAGCCGTAGCACAGTCCAAAAAATGGTGACCCATTTCCAACGAACAGGAAGTGTCAATTCTTGCAACAAATGGTAAAGAGGTGGTAGAGAGGCACCTCCTGTTCATGAAATAGGAGAGGAAAGGGAACGGCGTGAAACTATGATTTGTGGCGCAGCAAAAGCTTTGCCTCCCTGTTCCGGTAAGGTAATTGCCAATGATGTGGGCGATGATATTTCCCTTAACTGTCCGAAACATTTTGAAACGGCATGGATACCGGAGTTTTAAAGTATAGAAAACACAAAACATTTTTCGAGATGATAAAATGCTAAAAGTGCCGTTTTTAAATTTTTTCTCTTAGACTGGTTTCCGCCCCCTGAAAAAAGGACTTTTAAAAAAATCGAAATACAGTCGAACCTCTCTAACTCGAACCTCTATAAATCGAACCCCTTATTAACTCGCACTTTTTATATGTATTTTAACCTCTTTAATTCGAATTTCTGTATCACGAACTCTCCATAGCTCGAACTGTTTTGGTTGTCCCTTTGAGTTCGAGTTATAAAGGTTCGACTGTATATCAATTACGGGTGCTAATTTTGGATAATATGATACATCGCTGAAAAGCTCTTAAAAATGCTACAAGTATTTTTTTCAACAGGTTACCACACCCTTTCTGATGTCATCAGTGTTCAAATATTTTAATAAAAATACAAAATAAGGTCCATTACGGGGTCCAACTGGATTTTGTGATACACCGCTAAAAAGGTCTCAAAAAATTTTACAAATAAATATTACATCATTATCTAATTTGCACAAAAGGTATGTATTTGTAGCATTTTTCTAACGATGTAATATAGTACTCAATATTTCAAACCGTAACGGAGATAATTTTCTTTTTCTAAAAGCATACCGTGTGTATACTAAAACAAATAAACTACCAAAGAATAACCCAAATCATAATTACGATCTTCTGAATATTCCCTCCTAAGAAAACGCAGTCTTTAAAAAAAATGTTACATTTGTACCCGATCTCCCATACTTAATTTTTTTTTAACTTCTGTTTCTCTGTATCTAAAAAAGTGAGATTCCACCAAAAAAAACCAATTACAAGTATTTCTGAAAAAAAATATATTTGCAATTTTTTCGGTTCTAATATGGCAAAAACTCATTAAAATCCTTTGTAGAATATTTTATAAATTTGTAAGAGCTTTAAACATTTTACGTTTTTTTTTTTTTGGAGCGGTTTAAGTAGTTTAGTTTTTGCTTAAAACTTTTTTTAATAAAATGGAAATCATTTTTAATAAAATAGATGTATTTAATATCAGTTTAAAGTAACATAACAAATTGAGCTGCATTTTAATTTTTAAAATACAATTACTTAACGGTACATACAATACTTATAGTCCTAAAAAATATATTAAAAATAAAGTCTATATACAGTTTACTTAAATTTTTTTAAAAAATACCCTTAATTACTAAATGGGTATACTCCTAAAATTTGTAAAACACTTTTTTTAATTATGCCTTTATCCAAGCATATTTTATTCAGTTATTTTCTACAAGTGTAATCTACTAAATAATAACAAACTCTAGTATATTTACTGTAGAGACATTTTAACCCTTAAGTAGTCGCTACGGCGTAAATAAGTACGCCACTCGATATAAAAACCATCCAACGACTTTATTTGCTCTGTTTTCTTGCGAATATACTATGGAAATTAAAGGTTTGACTATTTATCTGTATTTTAGGGATTATTAGTCTATATATTGATATATATATATTGTTTTATTAAATGAAAATAAATAAAGAAAATCTAACATTTTCATATTTTTCTTAGTGGCGTACAAAATACGCCAAGCGACCATCTCTGTAAAAAAACTCTTAGCGAGTACTTAAGGGCTAAAGCGTTAATAGAGGATCGCTTGATTAATGTTTTCTTTTTATATTTAGGTTCTGTTCCACCCCACAAACAAGAGTAGCTAAAAGTTGCTTCCATTATAAGCAAAATTGTCGTGCCTTTTCAATTTTTAATATTACTGGAGGACCCTGTGTATAAGATGACTGAATGTAAGTTAGAATTGTGGGATAATTTTTTATCGTATAGTATACCTTACTCTTGATTTTTAGATATGTACAAAATGCCTTCACTTTTTAAAATCCCGATTATAAATAAGTATATTAGTTTATTCTTTGTACAAATGGCCACGAAAAATAAATAATAATGTTTCCAAATAATACCATATGTATCTAAATTTTAAAACCAAAATTAATTTTGACAAATTAAAATATTTGATAGATAGATAAGTATAAGTAATATTATTTTTTCTATGATTTGAAAATTCATTCAAATTAAATGAATTATAAGATAAAGATAAAGGAATGGGAGAACTCAAGATTGATATTGATAGACTCTTGAATTTAAGCAGGCGCGGATCTACGGTAGGGGAAAATGGGGAAATCCCCCCCCCAAATCTTAAACTATATTTAGTTTTTACACACAGAATACACTTCCTGGTCACTGTGCAAAATAGTCTTATGCAATATTTATTATGATATTTCCCTCCCCCCTCAAATAAAATTCTTAGATCCGCCCCTGATTTTAGGGTGCTCATTCATTTAAGAGATAAACTCTCGAGAGCTCTTCTCGAGAGACAATCTCTCTCCTTGAATATACACAAAAAAAAATGTCATTATAACTTTTGAACTACCCCAGTAGATTAGTAAGGGGGCTTCTGGCGCATTTTAACATGTAACTCTACATAAGAAAAAAGCTGGTAAGTTTTTGGATGTATCACAGAATATTGCTTAACAGACAGTAATTTTTATGTGACACATCTTGTGCTACTTAATATAACCTTTTAAAGGTTCTGAATTGACAACTTACCTGTTTATTTTTTACTTGACAATTCGTATAAATATTGTGCTGTACTGCTACTCACTATCCTACGCTTGCGGAATTTAAACCCAAACAGTCGGCTACTTGATAAGCGGTTATAATACTTTAACAAATGTCAATTTAGTCATACCAGGCCCGCCATACAGATTTTGTTTTTTTTTTGTACAAATTATTTTATTTTTACTTTGTTTCATTTTAGTTTTTAGTACTATATACTTCTGCTATATTAGCTAGTTAAAGATTAGAATTTTGTTTTACTTTACAATCTATGTTAGGTATAGCTTGTTTACTTTCTAATTTTTAGTACTGGATACTTGGGACAGGTTAATAGTAATTACACCAGATTATGTTTTATTTATCTATTATAAAAAAGTATTACATAGGAATACAGTTATTCATAATTCAATACGGTATAGATGGAGACTCACAAGTTCTAGTTAACATTATAGTAGGTATATTATAATAACATTATAGGTACTACTTATAAGTATTATTAAAAAAGTTTATATAATTATTTTTACAATAAATTATATTAGGTCTTACCCTATACATATGCTAACTTAAATTACATACTTATAGTTTGCTAAAAATATTTGAACAAACACTATATAAACAAATACCACATTATTAAGATTATATTAAAACTAAGTTTTCACTTAATACTATAGTGCCCCCACGGCAACGTTTCATAAGACTCTTTTGAAATAGACCGTTTGTCATCCAGGGGACTTAGTCCGATCTGTTTTACAGAGTAGAGTCTATGTTTTTCGGATCCTATAAGATTTTGCGTAATCATTGTTTCTTGATAGTTATTTAGGCAGTCGACATAGTCATCGAATGATATTTCTGATTTTACAACATTGTGCTTTACGCCTTTAGCTTTCTTAGTCACTTTTGCAGCTTCAGTTTTTATACCAGCTACTTTTGTAGCGTACATTTTAGCTCTGAGGCCAATAAAATGTGTCATTATTTGTCCATTGTTTTCATCTTTCATCATCCCTAAAACCTTTTTATTTACTCTAGGAATGTTATATTGGTTATCTTCAGCATAGTCAGATGTATCAAAGGTGTGACAGCAGTCGCGCCGTATGGACTCGTAAATGTCATGATTTTGGACGTTATAAACTAAACTATCAGTATCTGTATATGCCACAGTACAATCCTTACCAAAAGCCGGTACCATGTAGTTATAGTGAAAATCATATATAGTTGTTTTGGCAATGTCCGAAATACACATTCCCACATATATCGGTTTATTGAAATATACTTTTGTTTTCTCAAGTTCAACGGCAACCAAATTTTCTTTAAATATGGTTATACTTTTAAACTCTGGTCGAGAGATTAGAGCTTCGGCTCCGAATCGTCCGTCCCAGTTCTTAACTAATTTTATGTTACAGTGATTTCTAATATTTTCCATTGTTTTACCAAACACGGCGTTATTCATTAATTTAAAAAGGTTTTTCTCAAACTCATTTTTAGCATCCTGCCTTAATTGAGTATTTAGGTCAATATAGGGTTTCAGCCATGCGGACTGCTTAAAGCATAAAATTTTATGAATTTTTTCAAGTTTTATACCAAGTTTTAATGCTTGCTTTAAATTTCTATAATGAATTACATAGTCACTTTTATTATACAGTGTAGCCATAAGTTTTTTATTTTTAGTGTCTTTAGTGCCAGGTGGGCACTGATGCTCAGGACATAGAGGCAAGTCAGAGAAATAGTCGTGTAATTCCACAGAAATGCACAAGTCGACTTCTAGAATATATCCAATATTCGAGTCATCTTCAATTTTATTAACATCAAAATTGAGCATTTCATTACTTTCTAACCAATAAAAATTTCCATAAGGCAGAAACTGACTCATGCTAAACCCATACTGATTGTTTATATCAAAATACATTAGAAAAGATGTTTCTTTAGTTAAGTCGCAGTTTGGCATATATTTATTATTTGCCTCCACATATCTTTTAGAACATTGACTTAACCCTCCTCTAATACCGCGTTCTATAAATGTGACCATATTGTAGTCTGTCAAGAGTTCTAATTTTTGTTGCGTGCGGTACAGCATGCAATCCCATGTATAACCGGGAAGGGTAAAATAGTTCGCAGGGTCCAAACCATACGTTTTATGACAACTTTCCCTAAATTGCTGGAATACCTGCATTAAGAGGATTATGTCAACTTTCATGTAGAGTTCCATATAATCTTGTATGGTTTTACAACCAAAGGTTTTCCACACGTTCTGTGCATATTTATAATCAACTAACGAAATTTCTTTATTTTCTAGAGAATTGAAGAAATGGAGTTTTTTCGGTAAAGATGTTTCTCTTAGTTTTTCCCAACTATTCATGTAGTCATAACAAAAGATACCCTTTTGATAAATAAGTTTGTATTGTTCGTCAGACAAATTAGGAAATTCATTTCTAATCAGCGGATAGCCCTCAAGATTTGAAGCTAGCTTATCCAAGCTACTGGCCATAAAGCGGAACGAGTCAATAAATCTAAACTCAATAAAATTTTCATTAATTTTTTTCGTAAATGCAATATACTTTTCTTTGTTCACGGGTAACAGGCTTATTGATCCATCTAAATTGGCGATATGCTCAATAATTAAATGTCCATCATAAGAGCTAAGGTTGTGAAATACCACAGGGACAGTATGGCTATCCTGAAAATTCAGATTACAGCTTTCATGCGCTGGTCCACGATACTCTGAAGTTAGGTGACAGTGGTCGCGTATTTTCTTTTCACCGCTTAAAAACATATGTTCACAAATATGACATTTTGCAGCTTTATTATAGTCAAGTTTTTGTATTTTACTTAAAGGGTCTATGGGCAAGTCACAGAGAAATACAGTTTCCAAGTTTTCAGCGAACTCCAGTAATTGTTTGCTAAACCATTCCATACAGTCAGACCCCGTGTATGATCGATAAAATGATAGGGAATCATCATAAGCACATTTTACGTAGTACCCCACTGAACAAGGCACATGTCGTTGATAATTTTGAGTTTTTTTTCCGCTGTTTTCGTCAACAGGAATTAGCAGGCATTCAATGTCTCCATAAACAATGAACGGCGTAAATTGTTTATTTTTAAAGTTTTTAAACTCAACAATTTTTCTTTCTTCACTTGGTAGTTTGGGCACTACAATGCTACCAATAATTTTGCAGTCTTTAATATGCTGATTAAGTCCAGCCTTAGAATAGAAGTAATGTAGGCATCTATCACATACCCACTTTGAGACTTTCTTTTTACTTAATTGCCTACTTACTAACCTCGAAAGATTTTTTATCCATACAAAGTGGTAAGTTGGTGGGACCAGGTCAGATATGTCTTCATTCTTCAAATAATAATTATTTTGTAGCATCAACAAATTAACATGTTTTTCAAGATTTTCGCTAGTAATGTACGTAGGTAATACTTTAAAACTGCTTTAATTGACTTTTTGGAGACGATACACGTTTATGGAAACATTATTTTGCTTTTCGAACCGGACAACCTGGTTTAAGTTCATCGGAAACTTAATACCTTTTAGGTTTAAAACATCTTCAGGATGTGGATATGATGAAGTTCTATTTGAGCTTTGTTCAACAGGAAACAATGCTGATACGACCGCCCAGCCAAAGCACAATTTATCAATATTTTGTACATTCACACAAGCTTTTTTATCTAAAATAATCTTAGGTAGTTCCAAATGACGCCCTGCTCGCTGTGCGTTATATTTATTAAAATTGATCATAAGATTATTTATTTTTATTAGGGACCAACCAGATTGGTTCTGCTCAAATTCTTCTATTTTTGTCAAAAGTAGATTCTTAACGTTCGTGTCAAACCAGTTCTTTAAATTGGTGTGATTATCAATCACGGCATTAGGAGTACTAAAATGTTTTGTTTCATTAATTATTTGATTTTGCTTTGGAATTTGAAAATCTCCACTTAAAATTGTGTTTACTTTCACCATTTCTTATTTTTTTAAAACGTTTTTAATTCTACGTTTAAATAAGCTGAAGCTATCCATCAGAAATTGATGGGCATCGGTGTTTTTTAAATTTGTAATTACACCACTTCTTACCCTACTGTCAAAGGCTGACTTCACATCTTCCCATCTAACCCGTTGTTTTGCGGTGTTCTTGTTTATGACATTACCACCTCCCTGCTTTATGTTTATCTTCAAGTGATGCTTAAAGCCTTTCACTTCTCCAAGACAGGCAGTTAGATGGGCTTTTTCATAAACCGTCCGGGACTTTTTTAGGGCAATGCTTATTCTTCGACTAGCGTTGGCACAGTCCTTCAAGATTTTTGATATTTTTGTAGCTTGATTAACACATTCTAATTGGCATTTTATTTCATGGACTAATTTACTTGCAAAACTCATCTTCAGATCGATTTGATGTAATAACACTACAGAGACTTCGGATTTTTCCAACTAGCAATTTAGTTAACAAATGCAAGTTTTTAAATGCTTATGGTAATTAACGATTAACAGATTTTTTAATAAACACTACACTTTGTTTAAAATTCACTAAACGCAAACTAGCAGAGGAAGAATCGTTCTTTAACTCGCACGTTTAGCTATAGACTGACAGAAAAACGACTTGCAGGAGCTACTGTAAATGGGATGCCCCTTTTTTAGGCACCGTGTTGCCAATGTTTTTACATGGTTTAGAAAAGCTATTTTGTTAGAACCCGGTCAAATTATTTACAGGACATTTTAATGAATAATTAAATAATTTCCAGCTTTCAGTATTTTCAATACGGATTATTAGAACCAGAAATTGAAACTCTTCAGTCACCTTTTTTTAATATAATATAAATGTTGAGCAGCTATTTATTACAACCTTAAATTTAATTACATTAATTTTATTAAAATTAAATTAAATATTCTTACAAATTAGTTTTTTTTGTTTTGTAATGTTCTATTAATGCCAGCTGAAGAATTATTTTATAACTAGCTCAGTGGTGAAAAGAATCCTAAATAAGGAAGCATGGGGTAGCCAAAGAGGAAAGAAAGGGAAAGAAAGACGGAAAAGGCAGAAATAAGCTTGATTTAATAAATTAACCAAATAGCTAACAGACAGAGAATTAGAAGTTAAACGAATTAAAAACTGAAATTAAAAAAGAAATGCTTTAAAGCGCTCTAGTTATAGATGTTTATTATCGTAAAACTAAGTATTCAAAATAAAATCAGACCTTATGCCTAGTTTGCCAACCATGTTTTTCCTTAACCCGAATGGCGAACAGACACGTGAAGACCAGCAATTTTACCCTTTTTTTTCAGGTTTTAACAAGTTAAGAAAAGCAGATGTTTTCCTTGGCTTTACCTACTTTATGTAATATTTAACATAAAGTTTTTAGAGTTTTGATCACAAGTGATTATAAAAAGAATTACTAAGATTAAATATTAAATATCTACGTATTACATTTTTATAGATTGCATGTACTTATATTTTTTATTTGTTGAGTTTTTGTACATAGGTATACCAGAAAACTATCACAAAGCTTATTTATTTAAATTATCTCATGTTATAACCCTTGCGGGTGTTTACAGCGCCCTGTAGGATTGTACATATTTTCTTCGAATCGCAGACTTCTAACTACTTATATTCTATATTTTCTGGTTCTAATCACACAGAAAAATTGTATCCCTATGTGCTTGTGAGCTTAAAGAAATCAAGTTATGCGTACATTTTCTACTAGTATTTATCCCAAGTAGGCATCAGGTAAGTGCGCGACTAACGTAATGGGTCATTTTTATACCTAGGTTAACCCAATTCTTACAGGACAGACAGCATGTGCCGCCATTTCACCTTTGTGTACACACAAGTTCCCACTTTTCATTAAAATAACTACATTTAATTCACATTTTTATTTTTCTTCAATATTACATATTATGTACTCGTTTTAGTCAAAGTCAATATTTAATTTTAATAATGTTTTACCATTGCTTCTTCTTATGTTTCTTCTTTAGCGATTACAAATAGTACTAATTGTTCATAGTATTGTAAGTTTTATATTAATCCATCCACACGTGCCCATGTCAAATTCAGATAAGCCGAATCTTGGGGAATCACCAGAAGCTAATATTAATATTTAGTATTAAGATTTCAAAAACAAAATACAAATTTGTATTTTGTTTTAGAGATTTAGTAATAAAAGCAAGTATTTCATAAATTAAATTGAACCGGTCTCTATTTTTCTCTCTGTTCATAATTTTTGCATGTAGTACCATTTTTCGAATATGCTCCGCAACGCTCCCTATACACACACTCTATGAAGTGGATTATTTAGATACCACCTGTGCGCGAATAGGCACAAAAAGACAGATACCTGACACCTTTTTATTACATCAGCTTAGTTCATTACCAGTTTAAAACTTATGTACTAAAAACGCTATTTATCACTTACTACTTGCCTTAGAAGCCGTAGGTGTTTCCCTTGAAACTAACCTGACCTTACAGGTCGTTTCGATCCAATTTTTTAACAATACATATTTATATGTAGGTGTTTAAGTTTTTTCTTAAACTAGGCGTCAGAATGCGTACGCACTTGGGCACTGCGTGAATAATGATCCACATTTGGATCCAAGACAATTTTTTACCTTGACGCACAGCCTCCCCTAATTAAAAATAAGTTAATGGGGTTGTACTCTATAAGCAATAACATTGATCATTTTTTATCAATATTTCAAGTTTTTAGCCTAGAACACATATTTTTAAGCACTTAACGGAGTTTAAACCATAAACTAGTTTTGCTATTTAGTACACTTATAGAAGTTACGGTTTAAATATGTATTTTTTTAAAAAACATTTTTCACAGAATAGATTAGCTGGAAGACGTTTTGAGCTAATCAAACGTTGTCAAGCCCTTTAGACAGGGTAATAAGCACACTCACCAAAGATATAGGTCATAGGTCGAAGGACATAGGGCATTAAACAAATGCCAGTGGACATAAACCAAATGCCAGTGGACATACCCCGAATGTCATAGGGCATAGTTCGAGTGTCATAGGCCATTTAAAACGCGTGCAATTCTCTGCACGGGGGGAGCCTTAGCTAGCCCAAATAATAGCTAATTGGTAACACGACATTGCTGATTTGACGCATATATTCGCTGATCGAAGGGGGGCTTTAGATAGCTACCGAGAGAGGTATACGGAAGTAAAGGTATTTAAATCCAGAATTATTCGTTTTTTTTATTTAAAGAGAAACAATTAAAAAATTTGTACATATCAAGTTTTTAACATTTAGAATATACGAGTAAATCATTTTTAATTTTCGACCATTTTAACTCGATCTTTTAGTTTTTAGTAAACATCTTATATTTTCTTCTTTTCCTTGCGTGCGTTAATAGGACGTGTATTAACGAATAAATTTAGCTTTTCAAGGGGATTACGTGTTACAGGTCAAAATTTCAGGTAACACACATTTTTATTTCACTTTATCTAAAAGTTTCTTAACATTTAGAATATACGTGTAAACCCTGTATAATTGTTCTAGGTATTTTTTTCTTGCATAAATAGGATACCTATTAATGAATATATTTAGATTTTCAAGGGGAAAAACACACACTTTTATTTTAATTCACTTAATCTAAAAGGCTTTATAAAGAAAATAATTTCAGAATGCTATAACACTAAATTCAAATTTTTATTAACTCCTTATTAAATTTTAGAGAAACCAGTTCTAGAGTAGTTGATCCTTACTATATTGAGCTGTGTATTAAATGCAATTTGTAGGTCTATATGATACTTTAAAATCGTAATTCCGGATAGTTTATGTCCATACCTAACTATATTTAATTTTCCACGGACAAATATGCATTGTGAACGTCTGTATGTACGTAATATTTTCTAGATAACAACACAAAGTATCAAACTTTGTGATTGCACCTTAAAAGTTATCGGACTTCTAACGGTTTATAATTTCTTCCAACCGTTCATCCTTTTGTGTGAATGACAAACGCTGCAGTATGCTTGGGATCTGCCGGGGGCTGCTGTTTAGAACCGCTTAACAACTATACAAATGTTTAATTATTTTAAAAATGTAATCTATTTTAAGGGATAACAAAGGAGAGTAGTAGGGATAATTTACAGATTTGCTTAGATTCTAAACACTTTTGGACCAAAGTTTTCGCTTCATTCCGAGTCGATTTTGCAAAAACAATCTTTTAAGAAGCAGGATGGACTTTACAAAATTGCCTGTTTTAAAGCCAAACAAGACGGTCTCTAAACAAAAAAAAAATTGCAAAGGAAATTACTTTTACAGGAGAGTACAAATGCATTGCCAGAGCAAGACAAAAATCACCTAGACTGCGGGAGAGAAGAAGACAAAAACGCCAAAACTGTATGTATTTCTTTATTAAAAAGTTAGGAAAGGCCACAGTATTGGCATAACAGAAATGGTCACAGTATTGACCAGGCAGAAAGGGTTTACGAATGCCAGGCATTAATATAAAACCCTGTTTTACCAATATAAGCTTTTTTTGAATTTTTAAGATTGAAAGTATTAAATATTTAAAAATTACAAAGTGAATACGCAGTACTTTTCCAGGAGAGTACCAACGCATTGCCAGAGCAAGACAAATATCACCTAGACTGCGGGAGAGAAGAAGACAAGAACGCCAAAATCGTATGTATTACTTTATTAAGAAGATAGGAAAGGCCACAGTATTGGCATAACAGAAATGGTCACTGTATTGACCAGACAGAAAGGGTTCACGAATGCCAGGCATTAATATAAAACTTTGTTTTATTATTATAAGCTTTTTCGATTATTTAAGGATGAAATTATTAAATAATTAAAAATTGCAAAGTGAATACGCAGTACTTTTTCTGGAAAGTACCAACGCATTGCCAGAGCAATGCAATAAATGCTAAAATCATCTAAACTGCGGGAGAGAAGAGACAACAACACTAAAATTGTATGATTTAGTTCGTTAAGAAGATAGGAAATGCCACAGTATTGACATAATAAAAATGGCCACAGTATTGGCCAGACAGGAAGGGCTTACGAATGCCCAGTATTAATTTAAAAAAGTCCGTTTTACCACTACTACTAAACAATTTTGGTACCTAATATTTTACTATTACATGTTCAAAGTTCTTTTACCCCACTTTATCATCAAAAAAGTTTTAAACACAATATGAAGAATTTCCTAAATATTTAACTAATAAATTGAATTTAAATAACAAAATTTATTAGGATTATCTAATAAACTTTCCAGTGACAGCTATTTTGAATTAAATTAACCTTAAAATTGGACTATCAATAAAAAAAAAATATTCATGTAGACACAAATATATAGGTTTAGGTGCTAAATGGAATCAGCACGTTACATTAAAATATTTTATATAATTTAATGCTACAAATATTAGGTGTACATTAATTTGGTCAAATTTAAAATCTAATATTTTATGTCATTCCATCTTAAAGAATCAGGACCTAAATTATTTTTAACACTACGAATTGTTTTGTTTCAAATATCATTGTCAACACATAGAGAAACGGAATAGGAAAATTAGAGATTAAGCGGTAAGCCGGAGGCCTGACACAAAGGCCTATGAGGCTGCCTACTTGTTTAATCTTAAGGCAATCCTTCAGTATAAAATGCATACATAATTGAAGTCAGCACACCATAAATGCTGTGAATATACTAAAAACCAAGCAGCTAACAACTATTTTAATACATGTTTAACGTATTTATTTCCTAATAGTTCAAAAAACCAACTAATTAAAAAAGTTTCTAAAAAAAAAAACCAGGGCCTGGTTAAAACCATGTGTATATTAAAGTGCTTGTAACTTTTTACTTAATTACATACTGCAGACACATGAGGTCATTTATATTTAATATTGAGCTTAAGTTGAGATTAGCACGATTATTTTTACGTGTATTACTGAAAAATACGCTACATTTCAAATATTAACAAACCTTTTAAAACAACAACAACTTTAGCTCGATTTTTACTTATAATAAACAATCCAAAAAGAGTCATCAATTAAAAATTATGATTTAGGAATAGAGTTGATTAAGGATTTAATATATTTCATGCTAATTATTTAAACAGTTGCTTATTTTTTAGTAACATACACATTTATTTATACTTGTAAAACGTAACCATATTTTCTATAAATTTACTTTAAGTCACATTATTTTTAAAGCAAGTGCTTTTCTGTGTATGTCTTCGCATCTGTATGCACCGAGTCGAGTTATGCCCGAGTTATACCGTTAGCAAGCAGCTCTGTTGAGTTCGCCAGCCTACCGCAACTAAGCCGGTGCTAACTAAAGGGATAAGAAAGAAAGAGATAAAAGCAAAGTGAGTTCACCCTAGTAGAGTGAGTGCATTTGGGATGGTACCGGTCCAACGCGACGCTTTGAATCAAATGCACAGTTTATTTTAAAACGCCCAACTGACAAGGACTAACGAAAAATGACAAATTATGTAGTTAGTCCACTTCGGCTAGCGGAAATTTGGAACAGCAGTTTGGTTAGTGCACTTTTTTCTAGCGAAAATTTTAGACCGCATCGCGATTCGGCCTATTTTTTGGCCATATATTTTGAACTGCAGCGCGGTTCGGCCTATTTTTTGGCCGGAAATTTTGAAGTGCGGCGCGGTTCGGTATATTCTTTTGGCCGGAAATTTTGAACGGCCGCACGGTTCGGTCATTATTCGGAACCGAAAATTTTGAAACGCGGTTCGGTTCGGTCAGTTTTTGATTGAAATAACGGCACGGTTCGCTCTGTTTTTCAAAAACGCGATGGGGTGGGGGCTCCCAGAAATGCATTTACTCTACTAGGGTGAACTCACTTTGCTTTTATCTCTTTGTTTCTTATCCCTTTAGTTAGCAACGTCTTAGTTGCGGTAGGCTGGCGAACTCAACAGAGCTGCTTGCTAACGGTATAACTCGGGCATAACTCGACTCGGTGCATACAGATGCGAAGACATACACAGAAAAGCACTTGCTTTAAAAATAATGTGACTTAAAGTAAATTTATAGAAAATATGGTTACGTTTTAGAAATATAAATAAATGTGTATGTTACTAAAAAATAAGCAACTGTTTAAATAATTAGCATGAAATATATTAAATCCTTAATCAACTCTATTCCTAAATCATAATTTTTAATTGATGACTCTTTTTGGATTGTTTATTATAAGTAAAAATCGAGCTAAAGTTGTTGTTGTTTTAAAAGGTTTGTTAATATTTGAAATGTAGCGTATTTTTCAGTAATACACGTAAAAATAATCGTGCTAATCTCAACTTAAGCTCAATATTAAATATAAATGACCTCATGTGTCTGCAGTATGTAATTAAGTAAAAAGTTACAAGCACTTTAATATACACATGGTTTTAACCAGGCCCTGGTTTTTTTTTAGAAACTTTTTTAATTAGTTGGTTTTTTGAACTATTAGGAAATAAATACGTTAAACATGTATTAAAATAGTTGTTAGCTGCTTGGTTTTTAGTATATTCACAGCATTTATGGTGTGCTGACTTCAATTATGTATGCATTTTATACTGAAGGATTGCCTTAAGATTAAACAAGTAGGCAGCCTCATAGGCCTTTGTGTCAGGCCTCCTGCTTACCGCTTAATCTCTAATTTTCCCATTCCGTTTCTGTATGTGTTGACAATGATATTTGAAACAAAACAATTCGTAGTGTTAAAAATAATTTAGTTCCTGATTCTTTAAGATGGAATGACATAAAATATTAGATTTTAAATTTGACCAAATTAATATACACCTAATATTTGTAGCATTAAAGTATATAAAATATTTTAATGTAACGTGCTGATTCCATTTAGCACCTAAACCTATATATTTGTGTCTACATGAATAATTTTTTTTATTGATAGTCCAATTTTAAGGTTAATTTAATTCAAAATAGCTGTCACTGGAAAGTTTATTAGATAATCCTAATAAATTTTGTCATTTAAATTCAATTTATTAGTTAAATATTTAGGAAATTCTTCATATTGTGTTTAAAACTTTTTTGATGATAAAGTGGGGTAAAAGAACTTTGAACATGTAATAGTAAAATATTAGGTACCAAAATTGTTTAGTAGTAGTGGTAAAACGGGCTTTTTTAAATTAATACCGGGCATTCGTAAGCCCTTCCTGTCTGGCCAATACTGTGGCCATTTTTATTATGTCAATACTGTGGCATTTCCTATCTTCTTAACGAACTAAATCATACAATTTTAGTGTTGTTGTCTCTTCTCTCCCGCAGTTTAGATGATTTTAGCATTTATTGCATTGCTCTGGCAATGCGTTGGTACTTTCCAGAAAAAGTACTGCGTATTCACTTTGCAATTTTTAATTATTTAATAATTTCATCCTTAAATAATCGAAAAAGCTTATAATAATAAAACAAAGTTTTATATTAATGCCTGGCATTCGTGAACCCTTTCTGTCTGGTCAATACAGTGACCATTTCTGTTATGCCAATACTGTGGCCTTTCCTATCTTCTTAATAAAGTAATACATACGATTTTGGCGTTCTTGTCTTCTTCTCTCCCGCAGTCTAGGTGATATTTGTCTTGCTCTGGCAATGCGTTGGTACTCTCCTGGAAAAGTACTGCGTATTCACTTTGTAATTTTTAAATATTTAATACTTTCAATCTTAAAAATTCAAAAAAAGCTTATATTGGTAAAACAGGGTTTTATATTAATGCCTGGCATTCGTAAACCCTTTCTGCCTGGTCAATACTGTGACCATTTCTGTTATGCCAATACTGTGGCCTTTCCTAACTTTTTAATAAAGAAATACATACAGTTTTGGCGTTTTTGTCTTCTTCTCTCCCGCAGTCTAGGTGATTTTTGTCTTGCTCTGGCAATGCATTTGTACTCTCCTGTAAAAGTAATTTCCTTTGCAATTTTTTTTTTGTTTAGAGACCGTCTTGTTTGGCTTTAAAACAGGCAATTTTGTAAAGTCCATCCTGCTTCTTAAAAGATTGTTTTTGCAAAATCGACTCGGAATGAAGCGAAAACTTTGGTCCAAAAGTGTTTAGAATCTAAGCAAATCTGTAAATTATCCCTACTAATCTCCTTTGTTATCCCTTAAAATAGATTACATTTTTAAAATAATTAAACATTTGTATAGTTGTTAAGCGGTTCTAAACAGCAGCCCCCGGCAGATCCCAAGCATACTGCAGCGTTTGTCATTCACACAAAAGGATGAACGGTTGGAAGAAATTATAAACCGTTAGAAGTCCGATAACTTTTAAGGTGCAAGAACAAAGTTTGATACTTTGTGTTGTTATCTAGAAAATATTACGTACATACAGACGTTCACAATGCATATTTGTCCGTGGAAAATTAAATATAGTTAGGTATGGACATAAACTATCCGGAATTACGATTTTAAAGTATCATATAGACCTACAAATTGCATTTAATACACAGCTCAATATAGTAAGGATCAACTACTCTAGAACTGGTTTCTCTAAAATTTAATAAGGAGTTAATCAAAATTTGAATTTAGTGTTATAGCATTCTGAAATTATTTTCTTTATAAAGCCTTTTAGATTAAGTGAATTAAAATAAAAGTGTGTGTTTTTCCCCTTGAAAATCTAAATATATTCATTAATAGGTATCCTATTTATGCAAGAAAAAAATACCTAGAACAATTATACAGGGTTTACACGTATATTCTAAATGTTAAGAAACTTTTAGATAAAGTGAAATAAAAATGTGTGTTACCTGAAATTTTGACCTGTAACACGTAATCCCCTTGAAAAGCTAAATTTATTCGTTAATACACGTCCTATTAACGCACGCAAGGAAAAGAAGAAAATATAAGATGTTTACTAAAAACTAAAAGATCGAGTTAAAATGGTCGAAAATTAAAAATGATTTACTCGTATATTCTAAATGTTAAAAATTTGATATGTACAAATTTTTTAATTGTTTCTCTTTAAATAAAAAAAACGAATAATTCTGGATTTAAATACCTTTACTTCCGTATACCTCTCTCGGTAGCTATCTAAAGCCCCCCTTCGATCAGCGAATATATGCGTCAAATCAGCAATGTCGTGTTACCAATTAGCTATTATTTGGGCTAGCTAAGGCTCCCCCCGTGCAGAGAATTGCACGCGTTTTAAATGGCCTATGACACTCGAACTATGCCCTATGACATCCGGGGTATGTCCACTGGCATTTGGTTTATGTCCACTGGCATTTGTTTAATGTCCTATGTCCTTCGACCTATGACCTATATCTTTGGTGAGTGTGCTTATTACCCTGTCTAAAGGGCTTGACAACGTTTGATTAGCTCAAAACGTCTTCCAGCTAATCTATTCTGTGAAAAATGTCTTTTAAAAAAATACATATTTAAATCGTAACTTCTATAGGTGTACTAAATAGCAAAACTAGTTTATGGTTTAAACTCCGTTAAGTGCTTAAAAATATGTGTTCTAGGCTAAAAACTTGAAATATTGATAAAAAATTATCAATGTTATTGCTTATAGAGTACAACCCCATTAACTTATTTTTAATTAGGGGAGGCTGTGCGTCAAGGTAAAAAATTGTCTTGGATCCAAATGTGGATCATTATTCACGCAGTGCCCAAGTGCGTACGCATTCTGATGCCTAGTTTAAGAAAAAACTTAAACACCTACATATAAATATGTATTGTTAAAAAATTGGATCGAAACGACCTGTAAGGTCAGGTTAGTTTCAAGGGAAACAACTACGGCTTCTAAGGCAAGTAGTAAGTGATAAATAGCGTTTTTAGTACATAAGTTTTAAACTGGTAATGAACTAAGCTGATGTAATAAAAAGGTGTCAGGTATCTGTCTTTTTGTGCCTATTCGCGCACAGGTGGTATCTAAATAATCCACTTCATAGAGTGTGTGTATAAGGAGCGTTGCGGAGCATATTCGAAAAATGGTACTACATGCAAAAATTATGAACAGAGAGAAAAATAGAGACCGGTTCTATTTAATTTATGAAATACTTGCTTTTATTACTAAATCTCTAAAACAAAATACAAATTTGTATTTTGTTTTTGAAATCTTAATACTAAATATTAATATTAGCTTCTGGTGATTCCCCAAGATTCGGCTTATCTGAATTTGACATGGGCACGTGTGGATGGATTAATATAAAACTTACAATACTATGAACAATTAGTACTATTTGTAATCGCTAAAAAAGAAACATAAGAAGAAGCAATGGTAAAACATTATTAAAATTAAATATTGACTTTGACTAAAACGAGTACATAATATGTAATATTGAAGAAAAATAAAAATGTGAATTAAATGTAGTTATTTTAATGAAAAGTGGGAACTTGTATGTACACAAAAGTGAAATGGCGGCACATGCTGTCTGTCCTGTAAGAATTGGGTTAACCTAGGTATAAAAATGACCCATTAAGTTAGTCGCGCACTTACCTGATGCCTACTTGGGATAAATACTAGTAGAAAATGTACGCATAACTTGATTTCTTTAAGCTCACAAGCACATTCGGATACAATTTTTCTGTGTGATTAGAACCAGAAAATGTAGAATATAAGTAGTTAGAAGTCTGCGATCCGAAGAAAAATATGTACAGTCCTACAGGTCGCTGTAAACACCCGCAAGGGTTATAACATGAGATAATTTAAATAAATAGGCTTTGTGATAGTTTTCTGTTATACCTATGTACAAAAACTCAACAAATAAAAAATATAAGTACATGCAATCTATAAAAATGTAATACGTAGATATTTAATATTTAATCTTAGTAATTCTTTTTATAATCACTTGTGATCAAAACTCTAAAAACTTTATGTTAAATATTACATAAAGTAGGTAAAGCCAAGGAAAACATCTGCTTTTCTTAACTTGTTAAAACCTGAAAAAAAAGGGTAAAATTGCTGGTCTTCACGTGTCTGTTCGCCATTCGGGTTAAGGAAAAACATGGTTGGCAAACTAGGCATAAGGTCTGATTTTATTTTGAATACTTAGTTTTACGATAATAAACATCTATAACTAGAGCGCTTTAAAGCATTTCTTTTTTAATTTCAGTTTTTAATTCGTTTAACTTCTAGTTCTCTGTCTGTTAGCTATTTGGTTAATTTATTAAATCAAGCTTATTTCTGCCTTTTCCGTCTTTCTTTCCCTTTCTTTCCTCTTTGGCTAACCCATGCTTCCTTATTTAGGATTCTTTTCACCATTGAGCTAGTTATAAAATAATTCTTCAGCTGGCATTAATAGAACATTACAAAACAAAAAAAACTAATTTGTAAGAATATTTAATTTAATTTTAATAAAATTAATGTAATTAAATTTAAGGTTGTAATAAATAGCTGCTCAACATTTATATTATATTAAAAAAGGTGACTGAAGAGTTTCAATTTCTGGTTCTAATAATCCGTATTGAAAATACTGAAAGCTGGAAATTATTTAATTATTCATTAAAATGTCCTGTAAATACTTTGACCGGGTTCTAACAAAATAGCTTTTATAAACCATGTAAAAACATTGGCAACACTGTGCCTAAAAAAGGGGCATCCCATTTACAATAGCTCCTGCAAGTCGTTTTTCTGTCAGTCTATAGCTAAACGTGCGAGTTAAAGAACGATTCTTCCTCTGCTAGTTTGCGTTTAGTGAATTTTAAACAAAGTGTAGTGTTTATTAAAAAATCTGTTAATCGTTAATTACCATAAGCATTTAAAAACTTGCATTTGTTAACTAAATTGCTAGTTGGAAAAATCCGAAGTCTCTGTAGTGTTATTACATCAAATCGATCTGAAGATGAGTTTTGCAAGTAAATTAGTCCATGAAATAAAATGCCAATTAGAAAGTGTTAATCAAGCTACAAAAATATCAAAAATCTTGAAGGACTGTGCCAACGCTAGTCGAAGAATAAGCATTGCCCTTAAAAAGTCCCGGACGGTTTATGAAAAAGCCCATCTAACTGCCTGTCTTGGAGAAGTGAAAGGCTTTAAGCATCACTTGAAGACAAACATAAAGCAGGGAGGTGGTAATGTCATCAACAAGAACACCGCAAAACAACGGGTTAGATGGGAAGATGTGAAGTCAGCCTTTGACAGTAGGGTAAGAAGTGGTGTAATTACAAATTTAAAAAACACCGATGCCCATCTATTTCTGATGGATAGCTTCAGCTTATTTAAACGTAGAATTAAAAACGTTTTAAAAGAACAAGAAATGGTGAAAGTAAACACAATTTTAAGTGGAGATTTTCAAATTCCAAAGCAAAATCAAATAATTAATGAAACAAAACATTTTAGTACTCCTAATGCCGTGATTGATAATCACACCAATTTAAAGAACTGGTTTGACACGAACGTTAAGAATCTACTTTTGACAAAAATAGAAGAATTTGAGCAGAACCAATCTGGTTGGTCCCTAATAAAAATAAATAATCTTATGATCAATTTTAATAAATATAACGCACAGCGAGCAGGGCGTCATTTGGAACTACCTAAGATTATTTTAGATAAAAAAGCTTGTGTGAATGTACAAAATATTGATAAATTGTGCTTTGGCTGGGCGGTCGTATCAGCATTGTTTCCTGTTGAACAAAGCTCAAATAGAACTTCATCATATCCACATCCTGAAGATGTTTTAAACCTAAAAGGTATTAAGTTTCCGATGAACTTAAACCAGGTTGTCCGGTTCGAAAAGCAAAATAATGTTTCCATAAACGTGTATCGTCTCCAAAAAGTCAATTAAAGCAGTTTTAAAGTATTACCTAGGTACATTACTAGGGAAAATCTTGAAAAACATGTTAATTTGTTGATGCTACAAAATAATTATTATTTGAAGAATGAAGACATATCTGACCTGGTCCCACCAACTTACCACTTTGTATGGATAAAAAATCTTTCGAGGTTAGTAAGTAGGCAATTAAGTAAAAAGAAAGTCTCAAAGTGGGTATGTGATAGATGCCTACATTACTTCTATTCTAAGGCTGGACTTAATCAGCATATTAAAGACTGCAAAATTATTGGTAGCATTGTAGTGCCCAAACTACCAAGTGAAGAAAGAAAAATTGTTGAGTTTAAAAACTTTAAAAATAAACAATTTACGCCGTTCATTGTTTATGGAGACATTGAATGCCTGCTAATTCCTGTTGACGAAAACAGCGGAAAAAAAACTCAAAATTATCAACGACATGTGCCTTGTTCAGTGGGGTACTACGTAAAATGTGCTTATGATGATTCCCTATCATTTTATCGATCATACACGGGGTCTGACTGTATGGAATGGTTTAGCAAACAATTACTGGAGTTCGCTGAAAACTTGGAAACTGTATTTCTCTGTGACTTGCCCATAGACCCTTTAAGTAAAATACAAAAACTTGACTATAATAAAGCTGCAAAATGTCATATTTGTGAACATATGTTTTTAAGCGGTGAAAAGAAAATACGCGACCACTGTCACCTAACTTCAGAGTATCGTGGACCAGCGCATGAAAGCTGTAATCTGAATTTTCAGGATAGCCATACTGTCCCTGTGGTATTTCACAACCTTAGCTCTTATGATGGACATTTAATTATTGAGCATATCGCCAATTTAGATGGATCAATAAGCCTGTTACCCGTGAACAAAGAAAAGTATATTGCATTTACGAAAAAAATTAATGAAAATTTAATTGAGTTTAGATTTATTGACTCGTTCCGCTTTATGGCCAGTAGCTTGGATAAGCTAGCTTCAAATCTTGAGGGCTATCCGCTGATTAGAAATGAATTTCCTAATTTGTCTGACGAACAATACAAACTTATTTATCAAAAGGGTATCTTTTGTTATGACTACATGAATAGTTGGGAAAAACTAAGAGAAACATCTTTACCGAAAAAACTCCATTTCTTCAATTCTCTAGAAAATAAAGAAATTTTGTTAGTTGATTATAAATATGCACAGAACGTGTGGAAAACCTTTGGTTGTAAAACCATACAAGATTATATGGAACTCTACATGAAAGTTGACATAATCCTCTTAATGCAGGTATTCCAGCAATTTAGGGAAAGTTGTCATAAAACGTATGGTTTGGACCCTGCGAACTATTTTACCCTTCCCGGTTATACATGGGATTGCATGCTGTACCGCACGCAACAAAAATTAGAACTCTTGACAGACTACAATATGGTCACATTTATAGAACGCGGTATTAGAGGAGGGTTAAGTCAATGTTCTAAAAGATATGTGGAGGCAAATAATAAATATATGCCAAACTACGACTTAACTAAAGAAACATCTTTTCTAATGTATTTTGATATAAACAATCAGTATGGGTTTAGCATGAGTCAGTTTCTGCCTTATGGAAATTTTTATTGGTTAGAAAGTAGTGAAATGCTCAATTTTGATGTTAATAAAATTGAAGATGACTCGAATATTGGATATATTCTAGAAGTCGACTTGTGCATTCCTGTGGAATTACACGACTATTTCTCTGACTTGCCTCTATGTCCTGAGCATCAGTGCCCACCTGGCACTAAAGACACTAAAAATAAAAAACTTATGGCTACACTGTATAATAAAAGTGACTATGTAATTCATTATAGAAATTTAAAGCAAGCATTAAAACTTGGTATAAAACTTGAAAAAATTCATAAAATTTTATGCTTTAAGCAGTCCGCATGGCTGAAACCCTATATTGACCTAAATACTCAATTAAGGCAGGATGCTAAAAATGAGTTTGAGAAAAACCTTTTTAAATTAATGAATAACGCCGTGTTCGGTAAAACAATGGAAAATATTAGAAGTCACTGTAACATAAAATTAGTTAAGAACTGGGACGGACGATTCGGAGCCGAAGTTCTAATCTCTCGACCAGAGTTTAAAAGTATAACCATATTTAATGAAAATTTGGTTGCCGTTGAACTTGAAAAAACAAAAGTATATTTCAATAAACCGATATATGTGGGAATGTGTATTTTGGACATTGCCAAAACAACTATATATGATTTTCACTATAACTACATGGTACCGGCTTTTGGTAAGAATTGTACTGTGGCATATACAGATACTGATAGTTTAGTTTATAACGTCCAAAAGCATGACATTTACGAGTCCATACGGCGCGACTGCTGTCACACCTTTGATACATCTGACTATGCTGAAGATAACCAATATAACATTCCTATAGTAAATAAAAAGGTTTTAGGGATGATGAAAGATGAAAACAATGGACAAATAATGACACATTTTATTGGCCTCAGAGCTAAAATGTACGCTACAAAAGTAGCTGGTATAAAAAGTGAAGCTGCAAAAGTGACTAAGAAAGCTAAAGGCGTAAAGCACAATGTTGTAAAATCAGAAATATCATTCGATGACTATGTCGACTGCCTAAATAACTATCAAGAAACAATGATTACGCAAAATCTTATAAGATCCGAAAAACATAGACTCTACTCTGTAAAACAGATAAAAATCGGACTAAGTCCCCTGGATGACAAACGGTCTATTTCAAAAGAGTCTTATGAAACGTTGCCGTGGGGGCACTATAGTATTAAGTGAAAACTTAGTTTTAATATAATCTTAATAATGTGGTATTTGTTTATATAGTGTTTGTTCAAATATTTTTAGCAAACTCTAAGTATGTAATTTAAGTTAGCATATGTATAGGGTAAGACCTAATATAATTTATTGTAAAAATAATTATATAAACTTTTTTAATAATACTTATAAGTAGTACCTATAATGTTATTATAATATACCTACTATAATGTTAAATAGAACTTGTGATACTACTATACCGTATTGAATTATGAATAATTGTATTCCTATGTAATACTTTTTTATAATAGATAAATAAAACATAATCTGGTGTAATTACTATTAACCTGTCCCAAGTATCCAGTACTAAAAATTAGAAAGTAAACAAGCTATACCTAACATAGATTGTAAAGTAAAACAAAATTCTAATCTTTCACTAGCTAATATAGCAGAAGTATATAGTACTAAAAACTAAAATGAAACAAAGTAAAAATAAAATAATTTGTACAAAAAAAAAACAAAATCTGTATGGCGGGCCTGGTATGACTAAATTGACATTTGTTAAAGTATTATAACCGCTTATCAAGTAGCCGACTGTTTGGGTTTAAATTCCGCAAGCGTAGGATAGTGAGTAGCAGTACAGCTCAATATTTATACGAATTGTCAAGTAAAAAATAAACAGGTAAGTTGTCAATTCAGAACCTTTAAAAGGTTATATTAAGTAGCACAAGATGTGTCACATAAAAATTACTGTCTGTTAAGCAATATTCTGTGATACATCCAAAAACTTACCAGCTTTTTTTCTTATGTAGAGTTACATGTTAAAATGCGCCAGAAGCCCCCTTACTAATCTACTTACCCCATCGATTTTAATGGGACAAACTGCACTTGGCAGAGAATTAATCAGAGTTGTGACTTGATATATTTTTTGTCGCCATCTCAAAATCTAGAATGGCGGACGAAATTAAATTGTACCTTTCAATCAAAGATGCTTGTTTATTCTTTTGTTGCGAACATGTTTTAATTAGTTTTTTAAACCAGTAAAAAAGCTGCATTCTTGCCACGCAGAACAAAATCGGTTTGGTGGTTCTAAAAAAAATATATTTTTGTTTCAACCATTGTTTTGAATATTATACGATTGCCTTGTCAATCATGTCTGCATTTATTACTTCCTAATAAATTCATTACTACTGAACCGATTTTGATGAAATAAGAAACATCGCGATGAGAATTGATTGCTTGACCGTGATTAAAATTTATCGCCATCTTAAAATGTAAGATGGTGGACAGGTACACCTCGGCTACATTTTCTTTGGTGTACTGCCTAAGGCTAGGTGTTCGTACGGATTTATCTTTTCTTGGCCTCTGGTTTATTTAAAAATTTCAACCAATAAAAGCCTGAGGAGAAAAATCCGCACGGATAATAAGCTCAATGAACAGCCAGCGTTTGGCTTAGAATGAGCGTGTAAGGGCTTTAAAATAACTTTTTTTGTGAAAATTATTTAACATAAAGGGAAACTATAAAATAATTACAATGTGCTGAAGCCGTTAAGTCTGTGGAGGCGGTGCAGAGTTATATCGAAAAAAGATTAATTATTGTAGGCAAAATTCTAACGATAAAGGTTATGAAATAACACTTTTTTGGGCAGTTTTGCCAATTTTGGCGGTTCAGTGCACCGCGCATTTCAAACGCCATTAACGGTTCTAGATAAAATAATTATATCAAGAAGTATTAAATACTTTTTTCAATAGAGGTGTTGATTTTCGTTATTTTTGAATACTCGTTACTAATCGTGGATGGCGGAACAAAGATCGAAAAACAAAAGATCGAAAAGGCAAAAGATCGAAAATACAAAAGATCGAAAAACAAAAGATCGAAAGACAAAACGTCGTTGATATTCCAATAGGTCGTATGTCATAAATTTTTCAATATCATATTTTTGGTGATTACGCACTCAAATATACTACTTTATATCGCAGAAAAACCTCTCATATCTCCGACCAATCAGAAACGCAACATTTTAATATGGAAATTTCTCACATGTCGTTAACGTCGTGAAATTGGTTATAACCAATTAGTCCTAAGTCGTTCACAAAAACAAGACCACTGGTTTTAATTTTTGTAGAAGTGATTTCGATTATTTTTAGTTCATTTGTGTAGAAAAATTATTTTTGTTAGCCTTAGGAAGTTTTATAATACCTTAAATGTCTAAATTAAACATTGCAACTGAAGTGCAGAATTGTAAGATCGATATTTTTGCACTCACAGAGACAAAAAAGAAAGTGTCGGTAATTTTGTCCATATATTTACTGGAGGCCCAAAAGAAAGGAGAGCAGCCAGAGGGGTATCCTTATTAATAAAGAAAAATCTAAAGAATAAAATTACAGACTACGATTGCATTAGTGAAAACATACTTCGAGTGAACATGAAGATGCTTGGACATAATATAAGGATAATAGCAGTCTACGCACCATCAGATGACGAAAGAGTGGCTACAAAACAAATGTTCTTTGACCAACTTGATGAGACAATCACCAAAATCGGTAATACCAGAGAAATAATTATGCTTGGTGATTTTAATAGCCGAACTGGTAGACAAACCGAGAGCAAAGTGATAGGACCATTTGGAGAGGAAGTAACAAATGATAATGGCTTAAAACACCTAAAAATAAATAATGGCTTTTTTAAACATAAGGATTTTCATCGATATACCTGGATTCAGCCAACAAGAAATCTTAAATCAATCATTGATTCTGCTATAGGTGGACAACACTCGCAATTAAAGTATTATGATGTGCGAGCACTTTGTGGTGTTGGATCTGACCACCATCTGGTAAAAGCAAAAAGATTATTCCCTTTAAGAAAAACAAATAAGGACGAAAGTATTAGAGAAAATGAAAACCTAGAATGCATCGAAGACAATCAAAAATACAACTTTAGAAGTCTAGAAATCGAAAGTACTCAAAGATTGTATCAGAACCGATTGGATGAAATATTAATAAACACAAATCACTCATTTGAAGAGATATATACAAACATAATAAAAAGCTTAAAGGAAGCAAGCAACGAAGCTGTTGGATACCAAAATAATAGAAATAACAGGAAGATGTGGTGGACGAAGAAAATACAGGAAATGGTCAAAGAGAAAAAACTAAAGTACTAAAGAGCAAAGAGACCTAGAAATCTACAGGGAAACCAGAAGACAGCTAAGAAATTTGATACGCAGAGAAAAAAATAAAATGTTCGAGCGCAAGTGCCACGATATAAATACACACGAGGAGGTAGGCAGAGTTCTGAAGTATGGAAATTCATTTCTACAGTAAAAAATCCAACAAAAGAAAAAGTAAACATCCAGATCATTAAACCAGAACAATGGACAGAACACTACAAGGGACTGCTGCAGGAGAGGAGACCCGAATATCTGGCAGCCTCTCCGAGGAGAGACATAGAAGTACATGGAGAGGAAGTAATCATCGAAAAAGAAATGATAAAGAATAGTATTAAAAAGCTTGAATCCGGAAAAGCTAGCGGACCTGGGGGAATATATGCTGAAATGCTCAAATATGGATCAGAGAAACTACTCGAAATTCTCACATATATTATCAATCAATGCATAAACGGACATCCAGTACCTAATGATTGGAAAATTGCATTCATATCCTCAATACATAACAAAGGAACAAGCTGGATTGCAACAATTACAGAGGTATTTCAGTCACCAGTACTCTAAGTAGATTGTACGGTAGGATTCTTAGAGATCTAATAGAGAATGATTTTCATGAACAAGAAGAAGAAGAGCAAAATGGGTTTCGTGCAGGCAGATCTTGTAGTCATAATGTTTTTGGTCTTAAACAAGTAATTGAGAAAAGAAGCGGCAGAAATATAGAGACTTATGTTACATTTGTGGACCTACAAGAAGCATATGATACCATTCCAGTAGAAAAATTATGGACAGGTTTGAGCAAACTAATATCAATCATACATACATAAAAGCGATAAAAGAACTATACAAAGGGTCAAAATCTAAAATTAAAATTGGAAGTCGTTTTTTAAAGGAATCCCTGGTAACGAAAGGCTTAAGACAGGGATGTTGTATCTCTCCAACTCTTTTTAAAATATATATCGCAGTAGCTCTAAAAATTTGGAAACGTAAAGTGCACGGCATGGGAATAGAACTTAACGACCGATTTACCATATACACACTACAGTTTGCTGACGACCAAGTAATTGTAGCTAATGATAAAGAAGACATGGAGTATATGATGAGAAAGCTAATGGAAGAATACCAAAAGTGGGGATTAACAGTGAACGTGGACAAGACACAGTACTTATGTATTAGAAACGACTCCAGAGAACTAGATAATGGACAAACGATAGTAAAAGCGAAAAAGGTTATCGGATGTCTTTACAGTATTTTATGTAGCAGAGAGATAAAAAGAATGTAAAATTTAACATATATGAAACAATGTTGAAAAGCACGCTGTTGTATAGAAAAAAGACTTCGTAACAGAAAAATATAAAACAAAAATGGAAAGTGTCGAAATGGATGCAATAAGAAGATCAATGAGAATATCTAGAATAGATCACATAAGAAATGAGATCATAAAAGAAAGAATGGGAATCGAGGGAAGCATAACGGATGAGATCACTAAAAGGCAACTGATATGATACGGCCATGTTCAACGGATGAACGACGAAAGATTACCAACAGGTCCTATAATGGCAACCAATAGGGCGCAGAACAAGAGGACGTCCTAAACTAGAATGGCAACAGTCAATCCAAAGATCAATGAGTCAAAAAAATCTGATAGAAGATGATTTTCAGAATCGAAGGAGGTAGAGAATAGGCGTCGGACAACGTAGAAAAACGTTCTAAACCGACATATTAGTAACATCTAGAAGTCGTATGTCGCTATGATGTGGCACATAGCGTAATACCAATATGTTTTAAGTGTTAAGAAATTGATCCTGTCATA